>JANPXK010000969.1:0-44633 GCA_024704745.1 Rosa lucieae
AGAAATATTACCAAATTGAGCACTAAGGCCATGTTTGGTTCATGGATTTGAGGCATCAGGAAAGGAAAGTCTTTCCTTTCCTTTGTTTGGTAACCACAAAATCTGGAAGCATTTTCCTGACAGAGAGGAAAATTGGGGGGAAAGTCATTCCACTCAAGATCCATGGGATTGATTTTCCCCTATTCTTTCCCAGCATTTATGACTGCAATTTTGGACAATAATAACCCTACTCAAATATGCAATTGCCAAATTTACCCATTGAAACATAGCTTGTATTTTTATTAAAATACAAGGGTATTATTGAAACATAACTATATTTTCACTTTCATTTCCTTCACCAACCAAACACTGGAAGAGAAATCAAATGGTCTTTCCTAGATGTTTTCCCTGCTTTACCAAACACAGGAAAGGAAACATGACATGAACTTTAGTTTCCCTTCCCCACCGGAAATTGATTTCCCTTCCGTGAACCAAACGAGGCCTAATTATTAATCAACTAACTAATAGACGTGTAGACTAAATAATTAGTGGACTATGGGCCGACGTTCGATTATTAAAAACAAACAAATAATTGCTAAAAAAATATGATTTGATTTGAAAATCAAATCGAAAATCAATCTAATAGACGTGATGCGTTGATATCTTACTAGATATAAAGAATAGATGGTGATGAAAGGAAAAATAAGAAATAATAAACAAAAGAAACAAAAGAAAGAAATGGAAAAGACGTGTAGAGACTAATCAAGACCAAAAATGGGACAATGTCATGTATACAGTTGAGATTGCTGAGATATTAACATAACAGATTGTTGTTACGTTTGGAATAGACAAACGCAGGAGGATATATGGCGCCTACTTTGGCATTCCACGTTCTAATAAATGTGAACTGAGAAGTGGCATATAGAAAAAACCAAAGCCAACCACGCAAGAGGACCACCAATATTGATATAGATTGATTGTCTCAGCTCGAGGTTGGTGAAATCATTTCATCTCCTCATTTTTTCCAGAGAAACCTTCAAGCACATTTGCAATGCCTTTTCTAAACCAAATAGGCACGAGCTAGTGAGCTATAATGATAGTCTCAACTGAAATACGAAATGGGGAGTTTAGTAAAGGAAAATGACTTGATTTCGGTTGAGGCATGATTTTAGGTATATTTTGTATTCTTCTGGTAGCCAAAACAGTAAATACAAGTAAATTTGTTTTTATGTTTTGGTAGATGGACTTAATACATAGGATCGCATCCAATTATAAATATTTCGGTAGTTCAAGTACGGAACTAGATTTTGGTATTTTAAAATTTAGAAATTATAACCGAAGTCTAAAGTTAAGGTGTCAGCGTGTTGAGCACTCGTTGTGAATTTTATCCCTAACATATATAAGCGACTAGCGTCAATTGTATATAATACTTTGATTATCTCAAAATAATTTTGGAGCACCAAGATTACTATAATTGGGACATAATATTTGGCTGCCACAATCTTATAATTCAACAATAGAAAAATATTTTTCCCAATGAATCGTCCATATCTTGCGCTGGTATCATGTAAAATGATTCGAGAATTCTATAACAATGCTACACGAACTTAGTTTTGGATTCTCAAGTCTTGCTAAAATTTCCTAGATGTGTGTAATTATGACATCTTCACAAATATTCTCCAATCTTTAGAGTCTTGTTCTAGATTTCAAAAAATCATATTTATCACCCGTCTGCAAAAAAATAATAATAATAATAAAAAAAATATTTTGTTCTAATCTTTCCTCATGACCCCGATATCTTAGGGGTGAGGAGTGAACACTCAAGTACTCAAATTTGAACTTTACAAAACATTTGACTTTGAATCGCAAAGGAGTTGATGATGATGATCATCATCAATCGAGATTCGCATGTGGAGGTGGGGACTATCGAGTTTGAAAAGCTCTTAATCAGTTGCATTGAATCATACAACCCCAGCTAGCATCCATACTTGCATCACAGGGCTCTAGTGAATGATTATTATGCTAACTTGATGTAACACCCGCCGGAAATGTAGTGTAATAATGAAAATCAGCATTAAATCTGGAATTTGAATAATGTAAAAGTGGCAGTTGCATTGTTTCCTTTTCACTTCGCCTTTTTTTGGATGATTCCGAGTTTGCCTGGCATGGTGTTGAGAGTTATAATTGGGACTCATTGAGCTCGTGAGTGGACCCAACTTCATGATTATGGGGCATCTCCCTTTGCTTTTGTGTTATTGATGATTCAGTCAAACTTTCAAATAAAACTGCCAAGCCTTTGCTTGTGTGCGAGTCTCAACTAGGAGGAATCACATCATGCATCTTCAAACGTTATTATTAACGAGGCTCGAAATTTTGATTTCGAGTATCGATCCAAAGATATCAGTGGCAATTCAATTGCAGGCCTTTGTAGATATGGCATCCACAACTTTGCCATTGAAACTGACCTCAACCCTTGCTGGAAACTCTCACCCTTCTTAGCTGAGTGGCGACAAATCAAGACACCTTTTGAAAATATTACTTGAAAGTGGATCCCAAAGAAAGCTAACCGTGTAGCAGATGCCGCGCTAAGCTAGCCAAATCAAGGCTGTGCTCCTTGAATTGGGCTGATAGGGCCCCAACCTCCATTTTCTCTGTTCTAAGAAGTGATGGCCTTCCTAGACCACCATAAGTTTTTACCAGGCGTTTACGTTTTAATTTACTAGTTTTCCTTTTTCATTTGTTTTTCCAGTTTATCGCCTTTCCAGTTTGTACTTTGTCTTGCCCCTGGGCTTTAATGAAATTTCTCATTCGATCAAAAAATTCAAGATATCAACGAGGTCAAATGTTAAAATTGTAAATAAAATATGATGAAAAACTCTTTGATACATTATAATATCAATCCATTAACCATCTCTTTATAGACAAGCTTCATACAGTTATAGACTAACTTGAGTTCTAAACCACCAATGCCGAACTATTCTACGACTCATGTCATTTACTTGATGAATTGATACATTTATATATGTGTATTGTAAACAAAACTAGTTACAAAATAGTGAATAACATGAAACTGTGTAGTAATAGTGAATAACTTGAATTGTAGATGCTTTGCTTTCAATGCTTTGTACTGATAAAGTAATACACTATGCTTTGCTTTGTACTGATAAAGTAATACATTTATATATGTATATTGTAAACAAAACTAGTTACAAAATAGTGAATAACATGAAACTGTGTAGTAATAGTGAATAACTTGAATTGTAGATTTATATATGTATATTGTAAACAAAACTAGTTACAAAATAGTGAATAACATGAAACTGTGTAGTAATAGTGAATAACTTGAATTGTAGATTCTTTGCTTTGCAAATACTGATAAAGTAATCTGAGGTTCACAACCAAAACCAATTGGCAATGGATGGAGTGGCCCAAACCCTTATAAACCCATAACCAAGGTTTCATTTTTCCCATGTGGGATATGTATATTCTCAACAAATACTCCTTCGCCTTGGGACTAAAGTAAAGTGTCGTTAGCCTTTAGGACTTCCTTCCAACCCATTTTATATGCAAGCTTAGCTACAACATATGCTGCTTTACTTTGTTGTCATGGGATGATGAGATACTGCACAAGATTTTTGTTTAAATAAAAACTCAAAGGTTCTGACTGACCAAATGTAACCCCAGAATTTTGATCTCACAAAGCCACAAAACATTCATAAAGAGGAGAAACACGTGATATATTAGCTTTTCAGTTATTTAAACACCATTTCTGGCTAGTTAGTATGATCCTTGGATCCTTGAACAAAATGCAACTGCCAAATAAATTTCTAAACAGGTATATAGAAGAGAACCCACAAGTGGAAGGCTTTTCTAACATTCCTAAAGATACTTGGATTGAGCATATATTAACACTAAAACCAGGATTTTGTTTACTCTTTTAAATATACATATTGAAATTTCCTTCCTCAATTCGTACTCCCGAATTGAAAAGAATGAAACAAAGAAAGAGATTATACCTAACAGCTGCTTTTCTTCTGTACAAGCGACACAATAACAGTCACATCATCGAGCTTGCCACCAGTATATCCCACATACCCAGATGCCTCAACTGCATCTGCAAATGGGCTTCTTCTAGAAGTAGATTGCCCAACCTCCTGTGCGCTAGCGGCCAAGAACTCTGCTATATCCTGAAAGAGATGCACACACAGAAAAACAAAAGAACCCAACATGCATATCAGACAACATTACAAGTTACTGTAATATACAGCTATATGTTTCCCTAGCAAGTATAGTCTTTCTAGCTTCAAGTTGGAGTTATAAGTTTTCTCTCCCAAAAATAATTATATTGACAACATTATTTGGTGGAAAATTATCAAGGAGTACCGCAATAATATTTTTCTGATGAAATCACAATATTTGGTACTACAATACCAGAACCATTGAGAATAGAAATGGCACAATGACCACCATCACTCCATATCCTTTTTTTATTGTCTACAGTTCCTCTAAACAAATGCACAACAAACTTTTCTCTCTTCATTTACTTTTTCAAAGAAGGTAAGGAAAAAAAAGACAATATATAGATATATATAGGCAACTGTTGAGACTATTCACCTGAAGTCTCATTCTCCTTTGGAATGACTTAGTTACAATTGAAGTGATTTCTTGCTCATACAAGTTGTCAAAAAGGCCATCCGTTGCAGTGACAATGACATCTCCCTCATCCAAATCTATACTGTATCTCTGAGAACAAGGAAATTTGTTAGAATGATCTCTCTCAACCTTCACCTAGTGCTTACAATGTAAGACTAAGACAGCCAATAAATATGTACTGCTTCTCTCACTGCATTTCTAGGATCCAGGGCAGTAAAAATTTTATAATCTCTTGTGAGTAGTACAATTATAATCGGCTAACATGCTAGAACTTAATTGGGAATGTAATACTGTAACATACCTCTATTAGTTCCGAGGGGTCAACGCCTCTGACAGTTTGTAATGGAAAATTGAAGCCATGAATCATTGGAGATGATCTCTTAAAAACAGCACCATTTCTGATTATGATAAATCCTGAGTTACCAATGTTTGCCACATGGACGGCCTACAAAATCAAATTTTCAATAAGCACAACATACAGCCTTGAAAATCAAATTCATTGAAGCAATACAGTTTAGGGTTGCTGTATATATCTTAGCCTCCATAGCAATTCCCTATAAATATCCCTCGTTATGACATGCCTACGGCCTTTCGAGAAACTATTGAACACACCTATTTGGGTCTCTCTTTTTGCTTAGGGTTTTGCCTCCTGATTTTCATAGTCAAACCTTCTTAGGCCTGGTAGATGTGCTTTGAAGCACCTCTTACACCAACCCGTATAAAAGAAATTTACTCTATTAATCGCATATTATTTACTATACTATCCAAGATTCTACAATTCCCTGCCTGTCTCAACTAATGTGGCTTCCATTTTGGGGTTTTCCTTATTAACCCCTCTAGTCCCTTTACCATTGGTATTTCCTTCATACTCTGTTTATAAGAGACCCGGAAACAATTAAGGGAAAGTTCATACCTGACCATCAAAGTAAGCGACTAAAACTGTAGATGAACCAGGAGATTTTGTTTGTGTAGCACCGCTAACAAGGACGTCTTCTGGTTTAGTCAATGGTATTCCTTTGCTATCGGATAGAAACCTTTCACAGTTCTTCATGAGTTCATGGGCATATAGCCCAGGATTAATCCCTGAAGATTGCAGAACATAAAATTGTTAACCAACATACTTGGTAGCAGCTCAATATAATTTATTGTAAGTATTGCATTTATAAGGGAAACATTGCATTTGACCAACAGTGGTGAAGAAATTTGGTCAACTAGAAGTCCACAACTAATAGTAGCTTTTAGAAAAGAATGTGCTAATATAACCAAGGAAAAAGAAGAACTACTACAAAACAGTACAGAGATTTAGGTATCTTTGTTGTAGACCCACCTGCAAATAAGTATTACATATATTGTATAATATATATTCTCAAGATCAAGTTCATCCTCTATTGCTAGAACAAAGTGTTAATTTTGGTTTGAAAAACATTTAATTTTTGGTGGGACAAATATGGGACTTATTAATTCTAGCATAGTTATGGTGGTAAGGCAATACTAAAAGAGTTTACAAGTCATGGTCAATGGTAATTGAGATGAATGTTCATTGGTTAGATAAAAACAATAATTTATTCCATTAGTATGTATAGATATAAATAATTAAAGGCCATTCTTGTTGAGTGATTGATTAAATTAAACTATTTTCCCCAATTACTAAGGATTATAATTTGATATGTTGTGAGGCTATGACCAAATATCAAATATGGATACAATATTAGAGACTAATTACATTTTTTTGATTAAAAAAAACATGTGAACCTATGTTGAGGCTGAAGTCAATGAAACATATAAGAGATATCACGAATGCTATAGCTAACTATTGAGGACCATATATTGGGGAAAGAAAACCAACATATATGATCTAAAATCTGAAAAATCATCATCTGGAAGAATATCTAAGATAAATTGATGCATTAAAATTTTCCAATAGAGTTTGAGAAATAGTCTCTTTCTTAACTGGTAAATACGAGGAGATTCAAGGAAAGAAATAGACTTTGGTTCATTATGCAGAAATTAAAAATCATAAAAGGGATACCTTCCAGTGACCATTGACTAACTCCATCAGCCACACCTAGCCAGTTTCCGGAAGCAACAAAGCAAGCATCCTCCCCACCTGTCAATGCCTGGCATTATTAATTATTGAATTACTTACTGTTACTAAATCAAGAAAAGGTCACCTGTAGGGACAAAGCTCATTAAAGGAAAACCATATATCAGGATTAAATGTGTCTGTGGACCTGTGTTTAAATGAGTGTAAAATGGAACTTAATTCAAGAACATTGCTTCCCAAAATTGTAACATTAAATTCCTTTATGGATGCTGTATTAACAAAGATCAATTATAATGTCCAGTCCAAATTTCAGAAGTAACCCTTCCATATACTGTCCAAGTTTCACATATAAAAGCAGATCTTACATGCATGCCAGGCTGCCATACATAAAATTTAATAGGACCAGGCACCAAAGTCATTACATTAATAATTCATAAAGCAAAGTTGAGCCAAATCCCAAACTTTGAGCATTAACAAATCAAAAACATAGATCCTACACAGAAAAGTATGTCCACCAATGTAGTCAACATTGTGTACCATTCTTATTGCCCAAAACCGTAAAATGTATGTGCAACAATAAATAAAGACGTGATAAAGCAATTCAGAAGTACCTTTGAGGGATGCGGTAATAATGCAGCACCAGTCGATAGTAGAAGTAATGGTGCAGCGATGTCCTCCCTGTGTACATATGATGAACTAACATAAGGAATGAATGGCTAGATTAACCGTACCGTATTAATTTTCTTCTTCTAAAAAAAATAATAATAACAAAAAATAAAAAATAACGACTGTATTGTATCAAAAGGTTTTACTTCTTAGGATTGAATCGGTAATGGTTCATATATATAGGATTTTTCTCAGGTGTGGACGTCTGTACTGAAATTTCGGTAATTTCGGTACGGATTTCCGGTTTTCACCCACTTTCCGATCAGATATTTTGATCTTAACCGTTCAGTTTTTAGGTCCTAATGTATAAATCATCTCTGCAAAATTTTAGCCAATTTGGAGATCGTTAAGGCATCCAAAACTGCAATTTACACGAATGAACCGAATCTGTCGAACCGGAACCGTTCGTGTACATTGTTGTAATTTGCAGTTTTGGATGCCTTAACGATTACCAAATTGGCTGAAATTTTGCAGAGGTGATCTAAACATTAGGACCTAAAAACTGAACGATTAAGATCAAAATATGTGATCGGAAAGTGGGTTAAAAACGGGAAATCCGTACGGTCTGCACGGTACCCCGACGTCTGCACCGTAGCCGGACTGTATATATATATATATATATATATAATAGAGAGAGAGAGAGAGAGAGAGAGAGAGAGACGTCTGCACCGTAGCCGGACTGTATATATATATATATATAGAGAGAGAGAGAGAGAGAGAGAGAGAGGTGCAGACTTATATATGTAGAACAATGAAAGTGTGTGATCCCTATGCTAATGATTGGTTATAGATGGTAGAAAGTTTTTGTAACTAGAAAAAATTTAGGGTAAAGGTCTAAAGGAGTTGTCAGATTTCAACAAGGGGATTCCAACCAATGTAGATATTATTTTCCTAACCAAGCAATAGCTATAGGACCATTTCTCCTCCCCTGAAGGGAACTTGGTCTGGTCAGTTTGAAACTGAACCCATTATAAAATCATCACCTTCAATGTGTTGAACAAGGAAACTGTCAGTTGTCCTCTTGACCTTACTGGGCAGAGAAACCTTTGCAGCCAAAGGTATAAACTAATAGCTTCCCTCCATAAAAGAATATGTATTGTTATGATCACCAAAGTTGCACCTTCTTACTAAATAACAAGACCGGCTCAAAGATGATACAATACTTTAAAGGGTAGCACTTTTAGAGATTTAGAGGAATAATGGGGACAAGTAATTCTTTGACCAAAAAAAAAAAAAAATGAGGACAAGTAAGGAGAGTACTTGATTACTTCTTCTTTTCCTTAAACTAAGACTATTTCCTTCCCTAAAAATGACTCATAATAGTGCTCTCATACTTTCCATAAATTTTTACCCCTCTTCAGCTTCCTGATCCTCCCAAATCTATGTTCAAACTCTGAACTGTCAGAAGTGGATTACCTAAAACCCAAACTACCTCCACCTAGCAAGCTATTCTATAATCCCCAAGTCAATCAAATACCAAAAGCAATAGATCCGTTGACTCCCCTTAATTGGAGGAAGATAGAGGAAGGTTTGGTGACCTTCTTTGAAGCAAATTATTGCTGTACAAATTTTAAGCTAAAAGACAAATAAGGTGGGTGGGATGTTCCTACACTGTTTTAACTCCTCAAGTGATTTCTATCAGCCTTTCATTTGCCAACAAAACAAAATAATATTCTTATAAGAAACATAGAGTAAAGCAGAATAACTATATTGCAATTATATATAGGAAAGAATCAAGAGAAAAACTAGCATACCCTTCAGCGCCTTCAACTGTATGCAATTCCACTATCCTAGGAGTTGATGCTCCCGAAACATTTCTTATATGTGCTTTACCCTCTGTGAATTCATCTTCTGACTTTTTTGAAGGGGTATCCTTAGCACGTTCAACTGTTTGCAATTCCACTGTCCTGGGAGTTGCTGCTTCTAAAACATCTGTTCTATCTAGTTTACCCTCTGCAAATTTATCTTCTAACTTTGTGGAAGCATACCCCTTAGCACCTTCAACTGTAAGCAATTCCACTGTTCTAGGAGTTGATGCTCCTGAAACATCTCTTTGTTCTTTACCCCCTGTTGATCCATCTTCTGATTTTGTTAAAGGATACCCTAAAGCGCCTTCAACTGAATGAAATTCCAATATCCTTGGCATTAATTCTCCTGAAGCATCTCTTCTATGTGTTTTATCATCTGCAAATTCATCCTCTGAATTTATGGAAGCATTCTCCTCAGCACCTTCAACAGTATGCATATCCTCTGTCCTATCAGTTGATGCTCCTGAGACATCTCTTTGATGGGCTTTCCCCTCTGTCAATTCATCTTCTGACTTTGTGGAGGGATATCCCGCAGAGCCTTCAACAGTATGCAATATAACCATCCTAGGAGTTGGTGTTCTATCTTCTTTACCCTCTGTTGATTCCTCTTCTGACTTTGTAGAATGATACCCCCCAGAGCCTTCAAATGCATGCAATTCCACTGGCATAGGAGTTGATGCTCCTGTGACATCTCTTCTATGTTCTTTGCCCTCTGTTACTTCATCTTCTGATTCTATAGATGGATACCCCTCAGAGCCTTCAGATGTATGCAATTCCACTGTCGTATGAGTTGATGCTCCTGTGACATCTCTTCTATCTTCTTTAGCCTCTGTTAATTCATCTTCTGACTTTGTAGAAGGATAACCCTCAGAGCCTTCAGATGTATGCAATTCCTCTAGCGCAGGAGTTGATGCTCCTATGACATATGTTGTATCTTCTTTACCCTCTGTTAATTCATCTTCTGACTTTGCAGAAGGATACCCCTCAGAGCCTTCAGATGTATGCAATTCCACTGGCATAGGAGTTAATGCTCCTGTGACATCTCTTCTATGTGCTTCACCCTCTATGAATTCATCTTCTGAAATAGTGGGCGGATACCTCTCTGAGCCTTCAAGTGTATGGAATTCCAATTTCCTAGGAGCTGATGCTCCTGAAACATCCCTGCTATGTGATTCAGCCTCTGTGAATACATCTTGTGAATTGGTGGAAGGGGAGCTGTCACCTAACTATGCACAACATAAAACAAGGGCGTTTGAGTTCCTTAATATGAAAAAAAAAAAAACGTAAAGTATATATATAACAACCACTAGGCATTGTCACCTAATTCTTCATGTCAAACTGAAAACCCCAACTATATACCTAACCATATGCTGACCTGAAAAAAGGTTAGCGTTAAATTAAGCATATCTGTGAAGCATGTGAGCATGCTTTCATAAACTAATAGGCTTTGGTTATTTAACAAGCACTCCTTCGGGGTTCCATCCAAATGAAGAAAAAGTATAACAGAGAGAACAGTTGACGCAAAAATGGCAAGAAATCAAATTTAAAACTCAATGACACTATAATAAGTTTAGGATGTGAATGTGCCTTCCCATATGACCATTAGTTAATACAAAAAGGGAAATAAATCAAAATGATAACAAAGCAGACTGTAAAAAGTGATTTTAATGATAAGTTATAGCATTCCTTTGAAGGCATGAGCAGACACAACTCATACATGTAGACACAAAATATCACAATGGTTGAAAGAAACAAAATACAAAATAGAAAGGAAGAACATAGAAGCAGTTACTCAAATAACCATCTGAATGGGTTGACATTGATCTCCCTAAAAGATTGCTCAACTCCTTCAAAAACACTATCGTTCCTCTAGCCTCAAATGCCAACACAGGAATAATGGAACCTTACTATTTAACACACATTTCTCTACAAAAGCCCATTTTTACAGGCCTCAAGTCTCTTAACACACTACGCGATCAAGGACACCCAAAACAGAGCACTGCCAGAGCAAATGTGTTGATAATTTTAGCAGAGCACTTGACGATATGGCATCTCCTAACCAATTAATCCATCTATTAGAAAGATCATGTACCAGTTCTGAAATTTATACTCCTATTACATCTATTACCTATTCCACCATCTCTGCTAATTAGACATTTATCAAGCTTCTATTTGAACTCCTATTGTACCAATCTGACAAATTAAAAGCAGTCCAAGTACCAAACACTGATTAAACAGCTCGAAAGTAACCAATTGCGAAATAGCCGAGTGTTGAATCCAAAATTTCCCAACATTAGTAAACATGATGAGTGAAAAGAGTCAACGCTTACCACTGCTGAGCTTTGGACTTCATCTGCGGAGGTCAAATCAAGGAAGGCAGTCTCCTCAGGTGAACTCGCCGGAGAAGCATCAATCTCCGATTCTTCCACATTGCTTTCGCCAACCAATCCTTCACTCAACTCCGCATCCTCCAGACGACTATTAATCTCATCAAAAGCAGCCTTCTCGCTCTCGTCGCCAAATCGGAAGACGACGCTACCGTCGGAGCACTCTGTCACAGCGCAAATCAAAACGAACATAAATCTCTACCTCTGAATTCATAATCCATTTGTTTCCCGAGAAAATTATACTCACCGGTAGTCGAAATGAGAACGAATTGTGATGATGACGATGACGATGACGATGGAATGCGGAAGCGTCGTCGTCGTTGGCCTTGGCTTTGGAAATCCAAGCGGAGTCCGAGTTCTGAGCTTGTTGTGCAGAAAAGGTCTGGAGGGAAGGAAGGAGGAAGAGAAGGTGAAGCAGCGAGTTTTGAGGAGGCAGACAAAAGGATCACCCATTTCTGGGAGGTTGTATTAATTATAGTTATACTATGCATGCTTTCTATTTTTATATATATACTCTAATACATTGCCGACTCTCGGTTTTGTAGTGATTTTGTGGCGATTTGAGAGAAGTGAGAGTGAAGGATATGCTTATCTGTACTTCTGGATGTTGCTGATCGACATGCCATAAATACCCTTTATTTTTATTTTTATTTTTATTTCTAAATTGAATTTTTTATTTTTAAATATTGAGGACAGAATTTCTCTGTAAATCCACCACCCTCAAATAACGCTCAAGTTGGTGTACATCATAAAGAAAAGAAGATAAACATTGACCACATCTAGACACAACTTTGTGAGACTAGGGGATCATGATTGGTGAGACTAAACTCACTAATTTTTTAACCTAATTTTACTATAAACTATTTGGTCTAGACGTCTAGTGGTAAATTATTGCATAATTCTCTCATGCAGTTGAGATGTCGTCAATGTGGTCTATTAGCTATCTTTGAAATTTTCGATACCTATATTCTTCTGCTTCTATTACATCGTCCATGTGTCATTTCACTATATTTTGCTTCTGTATTTGATCTTGATATTACTTTGCCAAGTAACTAAATTACCTAAAAAAAACCCCAACTTTCCCTTTGGGAAACCCTAAGAACTCCGGTTGCAATTTCGTTCTCGTTCGGCGGCGCCCGGACATTGGGGCAGGCTTCCTGCCACACTGTCGTCATGGGTTTGCTGCCGAACGGGAGATCTACTTCCCTTGGGATTGTCGGCGGGATTTTGCTCTGGTTTCGTCAGAAGGTTCGGCTGGGATGGTGCAAAGGGCAATTGTGCTTCACCGGTCTGGTTGTCGGCTCATGCTGATGGGTTCTTAGATCGTTTGGCGCCCGTGGATCTCGATCGATGGTGTGGGCGGTTGCAGGGCTTGGACTGGGATGGGTCTTCTGTGCTGATGCAAGTTGTTGAGGCATTGGCTCAGCACAGCTTTGGATCGCTAAGACGAATGGGCGAGGCAAAGAGGAGCGTGGCGACGCAGGTCATGCAAAGTGGGTCGGGTGCTGCACGACGGCGTGGTGGAAGGGACAAGGTGGACTGGCCCAAACCAATGATGGGCCTTATGCAATCCTTGGTGGACTCCCCTATTGGGCCAAAACTATTTGGGCTGGGGTTTTTGCCCTAGTCCAGTGCTATTTTGGGCTAGGGTTTAGGCTCTTGGCCCAAACCCATGTTTTTAGCTTTTTGTCTAATTACAATAAGTTTCCTTGTACTAGGAACCTAATGAGTGTTTTGTTTAGACTTGTCTATTTGCTATGTTTTTTCCATAGCTTATAGGCTCGCTGTTATGTGAGCGATAAGTTCAAATATAGTTGGTCTATTATATATACCACTGTGGCTCCTCCACGAATCCTTGTTCTGACCACTGTTATGTGTCAACATGTGAGTATGTAATGGCCTTCTTGGCATGCGACATTATTATCAATGGAATTCCATTATTTCAAAAAAAGAAAAAAAGTAACTAAATTACTTCCAACAAATATGAAATGCCCAAATCTATCTAAGATTACTCTCGTCTAATTTGCATTATATATCTTTCAATATTGAGATTATTTTGGGCAAACAATAGTACCACTATAAATAGGGAGATACTCTAATGAGGACCACTATAACGAGAACTAATTGATGATTTTTTTGTGCGACCTACTGTTCAATTACATTTCCACAAATCAACCGTTACATGTTTAGATATTCATGAGCAGATCATTGTTGCAAATTTTTAACTAAATTAGAAATCATTAAGGCATTTATAATAGTGATTTATTGTTTATGAACATGAACTGTTTAAATTTGAAAGATTTGATTTGTCTATTTATTTGATCTAGTTTGATACTTTACCAATTTTCAATTTGGTTGAAAATTTGTAGAACTGATCTGCTCAGTGGTTAGAGCACCCACTACCTAAGATCCAGGTCATGAGTTTGAGTCATCATGGGGTAGGAGTGAAATCATTTGATCATCTTTAAAAAAAAATTGTAGAACTGATCTGCTCATGAATATCTAAACATATAACGGTTTATTTGCCGAAATGTAATCGAACATTGGTCTCACAACCATTAATCAAAAATTTCTCAAGTAGTCCTCATTATAGCCTCTTCCAATATATATAAAATTTTTTTGGACAAATTATATATATAAAAAAATATTTTAGCCAAAAATAATTTAGAATAATTAGATTTTAGAATGATAAGATGGTCTGGCCTCATTGAAACCCCTTATCATTGCCCTTTGCCTCATATGGACTTCAAGCTTTTTATAGGGCCCTATGACTTTCACATAAACTCACCCCAAATAAGAGGGAAAGTTTCAATTCAAACTTCATCCTATGCTACTTTCACCTTATTTTATCAATTTATACTATTGAACGTGAAGGTTTCACTTGCGTTTTACATGATGTCTCTCACACAAATCAGTAATAGGCAAAGTGAAATTACTCTTTTGGGGAACTTCTTTAAAAAGACAATTTGTTATACAAATCTTCTAAGCGCATGTGAAAAAAATTAATATCGTAATGCGCACTCGCCTTCTGCACTTCTATTAAACAACCACATCATTCTCATTATCAATCGATTGTGTATACTAATAGGGCCAGTAAGAAAATGGAGCAAACTCAATAAAGAATCATTGAAACGAGATGGCTATTGCGCCTGTCAACCAAAAGCGAGTGTTGTTGCATCTTCAGAGTATCCCAACGCCTACTGGATACAAGCAAGATGTTCAACGCACCTCGTATAGTCTCCATTGGTCCATATCACAATGGTGAAAAACATTTGAAGATGATGGAGCCGCACAAATGGAGATTTCTTCACGATCTCTTCACTCGAGCACCATCAACCAGCTGGAGACTTGATGACTACCTAGCTTGGTCCTAAGAAACTTAAGCTATATATCAGTTAATAGATGAACTCATCTGTACTATGATCAATCTTTATCTTAGGTAACATCAATAGAAGAGTGTTATTCAGAGACACTTAAGTTTAGTGGCCAAGAGCTTGCATGTTGAGATGATGGTGTTGGATGGTCTCTTCATTATTGAACTTTTCTACAAATTATAAGAATTATCACCAATGAGTAAGGATGACCTCATCTTCAACTTTTCATGGGTCATCACTGAGCTCATCCCAGATCTTTTACCGTTGCAGAACCAAATTTTATTCATGGTTCTTCAATAATTGTTTGATACATCAAGATCTCCAAGAGGAGATAGTAACTCAACACAAGCCAAAATTGCTCTGAAAATCTTTGGCTACGTAATACGAATACCTTAAGGAGTTGCATAAGGAAGACATTTAATGGATTTGCTTCGCTTGAATTTCATAATTGTAGAAATGAGGCTTCCCAGCGGTGAACCTCGACAAAATTTTGAAGTTCAATATCAGATCCAGTCAGCTACTAAGCTTCATCTTGCTGGAGTAAATTCAAGTTTAGCAAGGAACTTCTTAGATATCAAAATTTTCGATGGAGTGCTTGAAATCCTAGAGCTAAAATTAGACGATCTTTCTATCGAGCTATGGCTGAAATTCATTGTACTTGAACAATGCTCCTATCATTCCTCAAGACACATAACAACATATGCTGCATTTATGAGTTGCCTAGTCTGCACGCCTAAGGACGTAGAGCTTCTCTACCATAATAGTGTTATTAAGAACTATTCATCCTATAAAGGGATTGGAAATACTATTACAAACATTGGCAAATATGTCTCTATTAATTTTGAGTAGTGTTACCGGTCTACTGAATCTGTTCAAAGATGTAGAGGAATACCAAAAAAATATTTGGAACATGCTATGGGCGGAGTTCAAGTTCAAGTATTTTGGTTCTCGTTGGTCTTTCTTATCTATTTTTGTTAAAACAATAATGCACATTGGAGTTTTCTAAACCATTCTCCGGCAATCTACTTCAATTTACCAGATTCATGGGTTAGAACTACGATATTAATATATATGTATACCATATTAATTCTCCATCAATATAAGTTTTTTGGATGATATATATATATATATATAATATATATATGGAGAGGTTCTAGTGAGAACCACTATAATGAGGACTAGTTGATGATTTTTTGTGATTTTTTGGAAATCGTTAAGGCATTTATAATAGTGATTTATTGTTTATGAACATAAACGGTTCAAATTTGACAGATTTGGTTCATTCATTTATTTGATTTAGTTCGATACATGAACGATTTCCAATCTGGTTGAAAATTTATAGAACTGATCTGCTCATGAATATTTAAACATCTAATAGTAGATTTGCCAAAATGCGATCTAAAAGTAGTCCTCATTAGAGCCTCTTCCTATATATATATAATTTGGACGAATTATATCTATATAATGAAAAAAAGAAAAAGAAAAAATGCCAAAATAATTTTTTTTTAGAAGAAAGCCAAAATAATTTAGAACCATTAGATTTTAGAAGAATAAGATTGTCTTTTTACTCAAGAATTATATGGCATGATTTTGTAAATAGGCGATGTAGTGTAGGTGACATGACATGACATCTAAGATTAAGGCCACAAATCTTAGGCTTCATTGAGGCTCCCTATCTTTCCCTTTGCCTAATATGGTCTTTAGGCTTTTCATAGGTGTTGCGTCCCGTATCTCAATTTACCGGTTTACTAGTAATTTGGACGGTAAATAATAGGTTCCTACGACTTTCACAGAAACTCACCCCAAATAAGAGGGAAAGTTTCAGTTCAAACTTTATCTAATGCTAGTTTCACCTTATTTTCAATTTATACTACCGAATGTGAAAGTTTCACTTGCGTTCTACATGAGACCTCTCACACAAATTAGTAATAGGGAAAGTGAAATTACACTTTTTGGGAACTTCTTTAAAAAGACAATTTGTTACACAAATCTGCTAAGTGCATGTGAAGAAAATAATATAGTAATGCACACTCACCTTCTGCACTTTAACACTACTATTAAGCAACCACATACATCATCATTCCCATTATCAATCGTTTGTGTATACTAATAAGGCCGGTAAAAAAATAGAGGAAACATGCAAAGAATCGCAGAAACGAGATGGCTATTGCACCCATCAGCCGGAAGCAAGTGTTGTTGCATCTTCAGAGTGCCCCATCGCTTGCTGGATACAAATAAGATTTTCTACGCGCCTTGTATAGTCTCCATTGATCCATATCACAATGATGAAAAATATTTGAAGATGATGGAGCAGCACAAATGGAGATTTCTTCACAATCTCCTAACTTGAACACCATCAACTGGCACGAGACTTGATGACTACCTAAGGGAGGTAACATCAATGGAAGAAGCTATAAGAGAGTGCTATTCAAAGACACTCAAGTTTAGTAGCCAAAACCTTGTTGAGATGATGGTTTTGGATGATCTCTTCATTATTGAAATGTTCTGCAAATTAGAAGAATTGTCACCGATGAGTAAGGATAACCCCATCTTCAACATATCAAGGGGTCATCATTGAGCTCATCCCAGATCTTTTACCATTGGAGAACCAAATTTCATTCATGGTTCTTCAATAATTGTTTGATACATCAAGATCCCTAAGAAGAGATAGTAACTCAACACTTGCCAAAATTGCTTTAAAAATCTTTGGCTATGCAATATGAATACTTTATGGAGATGCTCAAGGAAGACATTTAATTGATTTGCTTCACTTGAATTCCATCCCCAAGGAAATGAGGCTTCCCAGTGGTGAACCTCAACAAGATTTTGTAGTTCGATATCGTATCCAGTTAGCCACAAAGCTTCATCTTGCTAAAGTTAAATTCAAGTTTAGCGAGGCAAGGAGTTTCTTAGATATCAAATTTTCCATTGGAGTGCTTGAAATCCCAGAGCTAAAACTAGACGATCTTTCCATCAAGCTATGGCTGAGTTTCATTGCACTTGAACAATGCTCCTATCATTCCTCAAGACTCATAACAACATATGCTGAATTCGTGAGTTGCCTAGTCCACAAGCTTAAGGACGCAGAGCTTCTCTACCATAATAGAATTATCGAGAACTATTTAGCCTATGAGGAGATTGCAAATACTATTACAAACATCAGCAAAGGTGTCGCTATTGATTTTGAGTAGGGTTACCTACTGAATTGATCTGTTCAAAGATGTAATTGAATACTAAAAAAATATTTGGCACGTGTGATGGGCGAAGTTCAAGTTCAAGTATTTTGGTTCTCGCTGGTCTTTTTTGTCTATTTTGTTAAAACAGTAATGCACATTAGAGTTTTCTAAACCAGTCTCTGACTATCTACTTCAATTTACCAGATTTCATAGGTTAGTACTACGATATTAACATGTGTACTTATATCATATTAATTCTCCATCGAATATACACACACACACACACACACACAAGGAGCAGTTCCAAAGAGGACGTCCGCACTTTTGCTAAAGTACGGATGTCGACGCTGCAGCTCCACTCAGGTTATGACGGCGCGACACCGCTTGCCAAATGGAGGCCAAGGGTCGGACTGGCCAATCTGCAGTCGCCGGCGACATGGTTGCAGGGCTGCCCAGAACCTGCAGTTGTATGTGAGGTCACTGCCTAGAAACCTGCAATGATCGCTGCCCAGAAGCAATCCGGGATGCCTCTGGCCTCCTTTCGGCACTATTCGAGCAGCCGTCGCGGCCTGAGTGGGGCTGCTACGTCGACGTCTGCATTTTAGCGAAGTGCAGACGTCCTCTTTAGATCCTTCTTGTGTTTATATATATATATATATATATATATGGAGAGGCTCTAATGTGTGTGTGTGTATATATATATGTATATCTATATATATATATAGGCTAAATTTCAATTTAGTACCCTGTGGTTTGGGGGTAACATCATGTTAGTCCCTGCTCTTTCAATTTGATTAGCAACACCCCTGTGCTTTCAATTTCAATCAGCCGTGCCCAAATTTTATTGTTCCGTCCAATTTGAACGTTAACTTTGACTGGATTGACAAAGTAAAATTTGGGCACGGCTTATTGAAATTGAAAGCACAGGGGTGTTGCAGATCAAATTAAAAGAGTAGGGACTGACATGATGTTACCCCCAAACCACAGGGTACTAAACTGAAATTAATCCATATATATATATATATATATATATATATATATGGAGAGGGCTCTAATGAGGACCGCCACTTTATATTTCTTGTGCTTAATTTATAGATTATATCTGCATTATTCTGTCTATACCCAAATGTCTTCATGAACTTTGTGATCCACGCTCTAGGAGACTACTTCAATCCATATAATGATTTCTTCAACTTTCAAACATTTTCTACATTACAAGGTCTCTACCATATTTCTTGAAGGCAAAAGTCATATGCACTTCTTCTTTTAGTTCTCCATGGATGAATTCATTCTTCACATCAAATTGTTCTAGATACTAATGCAAATTTTCAGCAATTAAGTGACATAATGATTTGAATGGTAATAATCTTAACAACTAGTGCCAATGCTTTCTAATAATTTACTCTATACTTTTGAGTATACCCCTTTGAAACTAACTCGGTGTCATATCTGTCTATGATACCATCAGCTTTCAGTTTAACTGTGTATATCCACTTGCACCCAATGATTCATTTCCCTTTTTTCTTATGTAAAATTCTTTTGCAATGCTTCCATTCCTTCATTTATAGCTTTATTCCACCATGGATCAGCCAAAACATCTTTCACGCTGCTGAGAATAGATATAATAGATAATTAATTAACAAGGTGTGTTTGGGTGTGTGTGTGTGATTTTGACAACTTCTGGGTAAACAAATTGTTATTAATTCGGTAATAAGCTTTGGCTTTCAGGTCTGATTCTTTTTGGGAAACTAGGCTAAACATTTCATGCCGGGGGTAGGAGACTAAACAATATAATTTGGTTATTATGCTTGTGGCTCTAACATTGAGCGAAAACTTCTCTCTCAAAACTCTTCTGTCATAGTGTATGCCCGGTCCGACGGCACCCCCTTGCGGCGTGACGGCGGCAGACAGGCCAGAGTGAACCTTGTATCTGGATGTTGTTGGTTTGGTTGCCAGCTTAGTCGGAGTGAGGTGGCGTGGTGTTCACGGTCCAGTTTGAGTGGAGATTTAGTCTGGGACAGAGTGCAGTTTGCGCGATCTAGTTTGCGTGGTTTGGTGGCTTTTTGGCAGCGCTGGTATCGCTCCATCTAGGATCGGAGTGTAGTTGGTGGGAGACGAGGTCATCTGGTGGGAACGAAGGAGTGGAGATCATATTGAGTTCCTAAGCAGATCGGGTTAGAGTTCTCCCACCTGGTTGGGATATGCTGGAATCGATCTGTAGAGGAGGATGGCTGGGAGAGATGGTGCTCTTCGCCAGTGGGTTGGGGACGGTGGTGAGAGGAAGGGTTTTCCGGCGAACCTCACAAATGGTGGCGACGGTGCTGTGGCCCACTGAGAGTGGACAAGAACGTGTAGATGGTCGTGTTGCACCAGCAGTCTCACTGGGCCTGGGCTTGGTCAATATTGGGCTTGGGCTTGGGCTTTGACCCTTGACCCATTTTACTTTTATGTTTTGGTTCATGTTTATTTAATTTTAGTAAGATGTGGCTTTCTGCCGGCAATAAGTGCCTACCACTTTTGGGTAGGGTGACGTAGGGTTTGTCTCGGTATGCACACTCAGTGTGTCTTGTCTAGCCTAGCGAGGCGGCAAGCTATTTATTTGATCAAATGGTCACAACCACTTAGTGTCAGGATGAAACAAAGTGTTGTTGGACTTATTTCCATGTGGCATCATAGTGTGAAAGCTATGCTATTTGTAATGATGATTCTTCTTGATAGAGTTATCTTTCCGGTATGTCATCGCTTTGTCAAAACAAATGGAGTAGTCATTTGTGCACTCTTTGCTAATTGGTGCTTGCTAGAATACATAGTTTTTATTGAGAATTCTGGTATTATTTCAGGATGTTCTCCCGATGCTTATTGTAATTTGGGGTTCAGGCTATATGTCCTTCCCTTGTATTCTGCAGTTTCATTAATCAAGGCTTGAAGCCAACCGCACCAGCCCCCTTTCAAAAAAAAAAAAAAAATCAACTATTTCATGGGTGGGAGATACATGTGGAACACCCTAATATGATGATTTGATTTACGGTACTGGCAAAGTAGGCAATATTAGAGTTTAAAATTTTTCCTTCAATTGATAGATTGTAAGCTCCTTTGATTGATTATAGTGACATTGACTTTTACTGATATGTGCTCCATGTACTAGAGCCTTCTTCCTTTGTTTTTATTCTTTTTTTTTTTTTTGGTGATTTTCTCCATAATAAGAAATTTATTTTCAATGTGAGTATATGCTTCAATCATACTCTCCCCCTTAAGTGGGAATATAGAATATATTCTTGAAGAATAGGCCTAAGTTTTCCAAAATGATACATTCGATGAAACATGCAGTAACTTGGTAACCTTTTGAGGATCACACACTTTCATGAACAAATTATGTTGATGCATGTTTGGGAATCTGAACATACACTAAACACCCAAAAACATGGTGTTTAAGAATAGGTATTGTTAGAGATGAGAAGATGATTCAGAGTTTTCGGAGTGGTGTTTCAAACTCTGTAAGAACATTATATGGAGTTCGTTTGATAAGATAAGCAGCAAACTTCACAACTTCTACCCAACATGATAGGGCCATATTCTTCTGATATGCTATCCTTTTTTTTTTTGGGGGGGGGATATGGACAAGAAGTCTAATGTCAAATGCCTTCATTTCTAAAATACTTGAATCTTTTTCTAGCACTATCAAAGTTGAACAGAGAAAAATATTGTCCTCTTTGGGCCTCGTTCGCACAGTTTTGTTTTTTGAGATAACATCTTGAAATGCGTCTTACACTAAGAATGTAAGTCTTCACAGTGCCTAAGGTGATGTGTTTTAAGGCACATATATATAAAGCACATCACCTCTATTTCCCCGATCGATGTGGGTTTGTAGTGCACAAGGTAACTAACAAGTGCCTCTAGTGCCCGCCCACGTAAATCAATAAAATTCACCTCCTTTTAGGGGCCTAACTTCCTCGTTGGTAGACTTCTAGTTAGGGCCAAGTTCTGATATTATTCTGTCATAACAATATATTGTCCATTTTGGATCTTGCCTCACGATTTTGTTCTTGGACTTCCACCCAAAAACACAACCCTTATATAAAGCACATCACATTTCGTCTCTTAGCTGATTTAGGTAATAGTACACAAGATAGCCTGTTAATGCCCCTAACACCCGCTTACAATGGAATTTGGGTTGAGAATCCTTTTGAAAGGCATATATGAATTGGTGTTGATAAATGATGAAACATTAAAAGCTTGTCAAAGCTACTAATGTTGTGAAGATCACAAGGTCTCGATTTAAGGGTTATAGTAGCGATGACCTAGATTGGTATATGTTATATACTTCTTGTTACTCTTAGTTGGTATCAAAACATTGATTTTTGTAATAGTCAATAAGATACTAAGTAAGAGTAGTGTTAGTTAGTTGAACTTGACTACTAACGAGGTGGCTAACAAAATAAGTTTCTAAGATTATGATAATTAGATTAATTGTTGCAGCAGAGACTCCAGTTATCCATAATATGAAATGTGTGGTGGTGGTGGCCTACAAAAGCGAATTGAACCAAAGCTACAAAATTCTAGGTAGGAAACTTAGGACTTGTCTTAGTGGTTTGTTGTTTTACAAATGTTTATGTGTGAATATTTTTATTATTGCATAATAAATGCATTAATGCACATCATTATGCAATGCAAGTATTGTTTGATGGCTTGAGAGCAAAAGGTGGTGATTGACTTACTTGGTTTAGATCCCCTAAATCTTTAGATGGGAGATATGTTAGTCGTGCTTGTCTTTTGCTTGCAATTCTGAATTCAATTTTGTGTGTATATATGGTGTTATGACGATTTTGCTACACTTACCTAGTGTTATTATATACGAGGTAAGGTCATGTAATGGGTTATATGGAACTGGCCATCATGTAAAGAACTTGGGATCCAAGGTGCATTGTTGTGTTGTTCATTTTGAAAAGAAGTTTCATTAAATATTTGTACAACTCACCACAACACTATTTGTAGATGGTTTTGAAACCTAGCTATGGCAAAGCCGGATTGACAACAGGATGAAAGGTCACCCTTACAATAGTTTTGGTTGCAAGTATTGTGTATGAGAATGAGATAGCTATACAAATGTTAGGTAAGGCGTGATTTATGAGTTTCAAATTGTATTGTTAGAGTTTTTCTACTTGACATGTTTCCATTAGTGCTTCATGTTTTCATTATATATTGAAGTTTTGTAGCTGTTGTAAATTGAAAATCGTGGTAATTAATCTTAACTACTCCAGCTAGGCATTAAATTTTTAGAACTTAAAAGTCACGCATACTACCTACCTTTTTTTTTTTTTTTTTTTCCGATCATCACCTGAAAGTCAACTATTTTACCCAAGCTAGTATGTGTATAATAAGTATGGTGTAGTCGAATAAACCTCTATATTAGATATGCAATTAATACAAACCATTATATGAACTAAATTCTTAATGAATTTCATTGAATACATTTAGTGCTCTGCAATGAAAAGTAAAAAACACACATAAAAAACCATGTGTTTAAAGAAATTTGAAATTGGGAGAGAATTGAGTCATACTTTCATTGATAATAGGGGCCTCTTTATATAGAGGATTACAAGGCATGGAATCAGAGTTCTACAAGGAAACGTATTACAATTGATTGGATATCTCCAAGATTCTCCGATATTATCTCTAATTCTAACCTATTACCACTAGGTCAAGTAACCTAGAGTTTGGGCCAGACACATATTCTTGATTTACTTAAACACTCCCCCTTGTGTCGCCCAAAAGTGGTGCTCCTCTCGTTGCCTCATTAAAAACATTGCCGAGTAACAAAAACCATGTGGGACAAAAATAAGCTCGGTCGAAGGGGAAAAAGAGCACAACACACCTTTCACGTTTCGAGACCATACATGTAGACATCTCCCCCTGATGTCTGAATCTCCCCCTGATGACAACGTTCATGAGAGTTCGGATAACTTCCAAAAATGATGCTACCAACATGTTTCTCGAAAGTGGAATTTAGGCAATGACTTAGTGAGCAAGTCTGCCACACTGTCCTCAAATCAGACCTTCACTTTGATCTTGAGGAGAGTCAGTTGTTGCTGATTATGCTTGGTGTTGTCGCTTTTGATGTAGCCTTGCTTCATTTGTTTAAAACAAGCAGCATTATCCTAGGCTCATCTGTGGTAGACTTCAAACCACAATTGTTCGAACATGCGTAATTATGGATCCAATCCATAAATATTCACGAACTTTCGTGAAGAGCAATAATCCCTGCATGGTTCTAAGATATAGCGACTGGGGTTTGTTTATGTAGACCTCCAAGATATCACGGTCTTTACCCATGGTGAATACTTAACCATTTTGGGAATGACCTTTGTGTGGGTCAGAGAGATACCCAACATCAGCAAAACCTTCCAAAACAAATGTCGTTTTGGGATGGGGATAGTAGGCGCAGGCTAGTGTTGGCAGCGTTCTTGGTGTGTGATGGGTCAAAATCCATTGTCTCTCTGTAGGGATAGAACAAACCCATATCAATCGTACATCTCAAGTACCGAAAGATATCTTTTATATCAATCTAATGGCGTCGCGTTGGCGCAAAACTATATCTAGTTAACAAGTTCACAACATATGAGATGTCCGGTCTTGTGCATTGAGATAAGTACAATAATACGCCTATTGTACTTAAGTAAGGAACTTCTGCCTCTAGCACATCTTCATCATCATCCTTTGAACGAAGATGATTCTTTTCCGGATTAAGACTACGGACGATTATGGGGGTGCTTGAAGGCTTTGACCCTGTCAAAATGCCTAAGCATCTATCGACATGATGCTCAAGTTCCAAACTGAGACATAATCGTGTTCTCCCAAAATCCTTCATCTCAAACTCGGATTTCAAGTGATCAGCAGTTTCCCTTAACTCTCTAAGGGCTTCTAATGAAGATCATGTCCAACATGAACAATGATAGAATCTGAAACTTATTATGAAAACGCGCGGGCATATCTCTTCCCAATCAAGTAGTCACTTTAGTGAGCGTTTCAACCTTATTGCAAAAGCTCTCCGTGGTCTAGAGCCACTTGACTTGGGTAAATGAAGTTCACCATGAACCTTCATGTATATTCCGTATCTAGATCCCTATAGAGATACGTGTTGACCACATTTGTAAGTTGCATGTTCAATTATTCGGACACTACCAAACTGACAGGGTAGTGGAGTGCAATGACATCCATTACAAGAGAATATGTCTCATCCTAGTCGATTCCAGGGCGTTTTTATGAGGAGCCTTGTGCTATAAGGCCAGATTGTCATCTCTTTTTCTCATCACGCTTTCTAACGAAGACCCATTAGTCAATAGGTTTTATGTTAGGAGGTGTTGGCATCACTGGCTCGAAAACCTTCCTCTTCGTTTAGAGAATCCATCTTAATCTGGATCGCATCTTTCCATTTAGGCCAAATTTCTCTACGTTGGCATTCATTCATCAATGGAGCGTGGTTCGATATCATCGGACTCAACAAACTCATGCGCGATGAAATGCTCAACTACATCATCAATTATGATGGAGTTTCTATCCCACGTCTCATGTACACGAATGTAATTTTCATAAAGCTCTATATTCTCAGGAATAGGTTCTGACGTTGAGGTGTCCCCCAACGATAACCATAACCCGGAAGATACTCATAAGACGGATTTTGAGTCTTGATGATCAAAGGATTGGAATGTACCAAAGTATCATTCGAACCCACGGGCCTCCCACTTATCCTAGTTGGGGCCATAGCACTTTTTTTAGCGTTGGCACCCTGTCTACCTTCGTGTAGGGTGGTGCTACATCCTCTCGTAGGGACGTCCTTCCTTGCAGGCATATTTGCAGCAGATGTGTGATCTCGTCACTTTAACAAGGATCAAGATGAGACATAGTGGGGACAGGCCACGACAATTCATGTCGTTCTTGTTGAACATCCGTGTTCTTATCTCCCTCTAACGACGAGAAGACCGTCTCATCAAAGTGACAACCCGCAAATCTAGTGGTAAGGAGATTTCCTTACAAGGGCATTAAGTGGCAGACGATTGTTGAAGTCGCAAATCCAACGTAGTTGCCCATTGTGGCGCAATTGGCACATAAATGGCACACTTAAAGATGCGTAAGTACGATACTTGTACCCAGTCACTAGCTGTAACGCAGAGGTAGATTGAGTGGCGATGGGTCGTATACGAATTAGCATAGCTGCATGCGACATTACATCACCCTAAGAGGATAGATTGGTGTGCATTACCAATGTCCGGACTATAATCGTAAACATTTTAACGAGACCATTTGGGTGTGTACATGAGGATATGATGTCCAACATCATTCCCTAATGCAATAACCATCGAAAGTCTTCGATGTAAACTCTCTAGCATAATCAAATCCAATTGACTGAATATGATGATTTAGGGAGTGAGCCCGTTGTTGTATGATATGTGCTAGGAGTGTAGCATAAGCAGCATTACAAGTGGACAATGGCACAACACGTGACCAGCGTGTTTAAACGTCAACCAACATCATGAGATATTTAAACGTCCGCAGGTTGGTTGAATCAGTCCACAGAATCCCCATGGATTCTATGTAGGAACAGAATGAGTATTTTCATATCTTTTGCATATATAGGACGGTCTCAGTCCTAATTTTCCTAAGGAACATGCTTTGTAAAACGAGCGAGAGGCTTTAGAAGCAACCAATGAGGATTTTGGTTAGGCCTAAGCGTCTGAAACGCTATTTGAAGCAAAGTTGGTGATTGCAACATCACCTGGGGTGTCATCACCATGATGTACGCTGTCCATGGCGTCATGGATAAGGACTATGTTAGCCCTAGGATGGTGGTTGACGGCGGCGGCGGTCACACTTAGTCTAGGAATCAACTTTTGATTCATGCTTCTTGAATCAGGGTTTGGCTATTTGTTTCAGGGTTAGGGATTCGTGTTGATAACGTGTTTAAGGAAAACTGAAATTGGGAGAGAATTGAGTCGTACTTTCATTGATAATAGGGATCTCTTTATATAGAGGATTACAAGGCATATAATCAGAGTTCCACAAGGAAACGTAATATTACAATTGATTGGATATCTCTGAGACTCTCTGATATTATCTCTAATTCTAACTCTATTACCACTAGGTCAAGTAACCTAGAGTTTGGGCCAAACACATATTCTGGATTTACTTGAACACCATGAACATTATTCTCTGCAATTTTCATCACAACAAATTCTATAGATAGTAAAAATCAAATAACTTAATTATCTCCGTGATATAAGGTTTGTGAACCCAAAAAAAAGATATGCAAAAATCTCTCAACATTTGGTTCATTTCAAGTAGCAATTAATCCATTTGAATTTGAAAAAAATACCAATATTCCGTGGTTCGAGCAATATTAATAACAATATTGAAGTCAGGGATTACAAACCTACAATCAAAATATTAATGTAAAGTTCTTTAGTCATTAGATTACATGGTCGACATTCCATTTTCCTAGGCGTGTCTTTGCAGGATCAAATCTTTTCTAAGGTGGGCAAATGCTCTTTGCTTTGTGTTGCAAGCATCTTATCTTGGGATGAGGCATCAAATTTGTATTGATGCGGCGATGTTAGATTGCCCTTAGGTTTGCAACCACACTTAGTTTATGATAACATAGAGTGACTAACCACTTGGTTACGACACTAAGCTAATGGGGAATTTGCAGCAAGGAGGCCACAGTGATGTTACTTTATTTCCCCTATTTAATATTTGTTGGGCCTGAACGCTTGTTAAGTTTGATTTATATCATTCACCCAATAAGGTGACTTTGGTGTAATTTGGAGTTTGTATTTCACTCTCATTAAGCATTTAGTGGTTAGATCGTTTAGACTATGTGTCTATAATAAAAGCTAACTGACTTTGAATTTTACGCAACATCGTTTGATGGAAAGAAGAAAGAAAGTAATTTGCCCACTCCAACCTCCTACCTCATATGCAATCTACTGTCATCCTCTTTCTTTAACCCTAATTTGAGATAGGCAACCCCACATCTTCTCTTTCTCTTTCCTCTACTTGCACCATTTGAAATACCTTGAGTTCCACAACAATTTTGTGTTGAAAATATATCAATTCACATAAGGATTCGTCTATAGTACGTTAATGTATCAATACATCTAGTTTAATACAGTTAATGAAGTCGGTCTATCTTTGTATGAAACTAGTAAATTTTTTATAAATATGCGTATTAATGTATCGTGAAACTTTTTTATCTTAAGATTTCAAAAGTAATTTTAACCAACACTTTTGAATGAGATTTTGAGTGGTTACAAATAGTATTGTAGCACAAGCAAGCTCATTATGAGATCTCAAGGGATTGAATGATCCCAACAACACAACAACAATTGTCTAGGTCATTCCATTGTGTCTGTTTTTTATGATACCATCATAATTTTTCTTGTTTCATAACAAAGTTAAGCCATGGCAACCACAAATGTTTGGCCACAAATTTGAAAGTTGGCTCCCAATCAAATTCGAGTAGCCCTGGATGATATTCTGTCATTTTGCAAGGACCTTTCTGATATTTTCAGTTTTCGTTTTCCTAGTCTTGAATGCAAGTGAAGGTGGTGCCACAGAGACACAAAGTAATGGTTCCACGTGGTTGGAGGCCGGCAAAACCAGGATGCGGATGGAGCTCTAATATTACTTCCCCATTGGTCCGAAATCTATCTAGATACCTCTGGAGCTCAGATTTCATTATCCTACTTGGCTCCCCTCATCACCACCCACTAGATTTTCTCCCTACAAACCTCATATATTGCATCATCGCCAACACAGCTCAAACAATACTAACATCACTCCTAGCTTCTTCTCTAGTCTCCAGTCTCTCTCCAGCAACCCATCCAATTGTAGAATCTTAGAGAGTGAAAGATGGCTGCAACAACTGGTGCAATGCTTAATGGGTTGAACTCCACTTTCTTATGTGGAGGCAAGAGAAGCCAGAGCCTGTTGTCTGCTGGTGCTGCGGCTAGAGTTGGAGGCTCTGTTGCTCCCAAGAGGTTCATTGTTGTGGCTGCTGTGGCTTCCAAGAAGTCTTGGATCCCCGGCGTTAGAGGCGGTGGCAACTTCATCAACCCCGAGTGGCTCGATGGCTCGTAAGTTTCAGTTGCTTTTGGACTAATTTCCATCGCATATGATCGAAATGTAACTAATATTTGTGACATGATGTGCAGGCTTCCAGGTGACTATGGTTTCGACCCTCTGGGACTAGGCAGGGATCCGGCCTTCCTCAAGTGGTACAGAGAGGCTGAGCTGATCCACGGGCGGTGGGCAATGGCAGCGGTGGTGGGCATCTTTGTAGGGCAGGCCTGGAGTGGTGTCCCCTGGTTCGAAGCCGGAGCTGACCCCAGTGCAATAGCACCCTTCTCCTTCGGCTCCCTTCTTGGGACTCAGCTCCTGCTCATGGGTTGGGTGGAAAGCAAAAGATGGGTGGACTTCTACAACCCTGAGTCGCAGTCCGTGGAGTGGGCTACACCATGGTCCAAGACTGCCGAGAACTTTTCCAACTCCACCGGAGAGCAAGGCTACCCGGGAGGCAAGTTCTTCGATCCCTTGGGCTTCGCCGGCTCCATCAAGGACGGAGTTTACATCCCGGACACTGAGAAGTTGGAGAGACTGAAATTGGCTGAGATCAAGCATGCAAGGCTTGCTATGGTGGCAATGCTTATTTTCTACTTTGAGGCTGGACAGGGGAAGACACCCCTTGGTGCTCTTGGCTTGTAAATCCATTGTACTATGTAGATAAATTTAATTTTAGAAACAATCAAGGATTCACAACCTGAGCTCTCAATTGCTTCTTATGCCACATTCAACTGCTAGCAGCAATTTGCATCATCACAGTGCAATCTACTAATAGACATCAACTTAAATTGACAGTACGTATCTCACCTTAGCAGAGTTCAGATTTCTTATGGTTGTAAGAAAATAAACACAAAATACAAACAGCAAAAGTTAGAACAGCCTTCTAGTTGTATCAACAATACGTTATTCCATAGCTTCACGCTTTCAGCCTTTTTGGACTTATAGATCAACATTATCATTTCTCATATTAGGGAGTGATTTCCACCAAATACTTCAAAATTAAATTGGGACACAAAATATGACACGTTCTCTGATCACGGGACTCGGTAGCTAGCTTACCCTGAGAACAAAAGCAAGAACTATAGGAATCCTCTTCTATGCATTTAAATCAATCGAATCTTTAACCAACGGTTATAATTATAAGAAATATTCTCTCCCAGACAAATCAAGAATACTCTACTGAACAGGAATAGCAAAAAAAGAAGCAGGAAGCTTATATTATGGTTTCATTCACTTCAGATATAGATAAGAGTACTAAAGCCAAATCAACTGACTGCCACACGGCATACACGGAAGAGAGAAAAATAAGGAGAAATTATAGGTCCAGGGACATTAGTTAGTTCAGCAATAAATCATCAACAATTTTGACCTGCAGCCTTATCAACATATAACAAATAGTCAGCCTCGCATACAAGTTCACCTCCAACATATGCCTTGCCTTCACATTTTGCTATTCCTAAGCGTTTCTGCGTCTTGACAATAGTCATTCTCATCACCAATGTGTCACCAGCAACAACTGGTTTCCTGAACCGCACTTTGTCAGTTCCAACCAAAAAGAATCTCTCACAAGGACCTGCCAGTTCTGGTTGCAACAGAATCAAGCCACCGAGCTGTGCCATCGCCTAGATCCAACAAGAAGCACCGATATATTTCAGTACGAATATATTCTGTTACGAAGCACCACTTAATCCTATCAAATCCGCTCTATTCAGTATACATTCCTAGGAAAACCCAATATCGTCACATGAGAAAACAATAATCAACTCCATGCATTGACATGATTTCCATCTCCTTAATTTAGACAATCATGTGGAACCAAACATTTTGATGTCTTGTTGAGAGTAACAATTTGGGCACAAAACAAAAAAATTATTAAAAAAAAAAAGAACTGAGGGCATAATGGACATTTTGGTGTCAAAAATTGACGTCGTGTACTGATAGTGGGTCGAGTTTTAGATTTCGTGTACCGAAATGTTTGGTTTGAAACTTTGTGTATAAGAATTATTAGTGGCCTTTACTTAGTGTACTGTTTGCGAAATTTACCCCATGAGAAAACAATAATCAACTCCATTGACATGATTTTCATCTCCTTAATTTAGACAATCATGTGGAACCAAACATTTTGATGTCTTGTTGAGAGTAACAATTTGGGCACAAAACTTCATGCATATGAGCTAAAGAAAAACATTTGCACAATCTACTTAGGAATCACTACTAAGGAAGCATAAACAATATAAAATTTTCTAGGGGATCAAAGCTGCCCTTCAAATTTTGTTAATGTACCAATAAAGGAATAGTACAAGGAAATGGAAGTTTTACCAATTTCATCAGGAAAGAAATCAGCTGTTTTTGAGTCCATCATTGTTTGCAGACATCAAAGTAATAGTAACATGATAAATAATACCTAGCTAGAGGATCCCTTATGGCCTAGCCGTAGGTGCGTTTTGGTGAAGGGGTGGGGATAAAGGGTGATAGCTAACTAGGTCATGAAAGCGGTCAGGGAAAAAGCTTAATACCTCAATCACTAGAACACCAGGAACAATTGGCTTGCCAGGAAATGCCCATTAAAGAAATTCTCATTAATCGTAATGTTCTTGATTCCTACAGCTGAAAATCCTCCACGAGTATATTCAACCACTCTATCCACCAACAGAAATGGAACTAGACACAAACAAAACTAATTAAAATCTGCAGATAATTTGGATTCCTTTCCATTTGATTCTATTATCAATCGTTTCAGAAATTGCCAGCACCACAACACAGCGAAAACAAAGTCAGCACAAAAGGTACGTGTAGATAGATAGATAGATAAATAGATAAAAGTGACTCACCGGTGAGGCAAACTTTCACGAATTTCATGGATATCCATCACAGTAGGAAAGTGCATATCCTGCACAAAAGACAGAGGGAGTGCAGTTGAAAACTTCAACTGCAAGTAAAATCAAAGAGAGCACAACTAAGGTTTACTCATGATGCAATCTATAGCAACAAGGCAATGCAAAACTCATACTCAATTCAATAGGGGTATCCTTATCCTTGATGGGATCTTTTGCTGCGTCGGCGGCTGCTGAGCAATAAGCAGTTGAAAGCACCTGACCTTTTAGCTGTCAAATGAATCGGCAGAGATTTCGGTAAAGAGATTCTAGATAGATGAGAAGTAGTTGTACTTGTACTATTATGAACTACAAGTGAATAGACGAAAGACATGGCCATTGTGGAAACAGGTGCTTACCAAGTGAGTTGTGCATGTTTGAATATAATCAATATATATATCCTCCATAAAGGGGCTTGGGTATTATTATCTCTTTATGAGTTAGGCAACAACATTTAACGAACGCCGGAAAGGAGGCGGAGATTGTACTGCTCTCTTGAATAGTACAGAACAGACAACCCGAGTTTGAATATATATATATATACCATCCGTCTCAGGTGCGGACGTCCGTACCGAGCGGACGGTGCGGATTTCCTGTTTTCAACCACTTTCCGGCCAAATTTTTACATCTTAACTGTTCCGTTTTTAGGTCCTAGTGTATAGATCACATTTGCAAAATTTCAGCCAATTTGGTGATCGTTAAGGCATCCAAAACTGCAATTTACCATTATAAATACGAACGGTTCCGGTTTGACAGATTCGGTCCGTTCGTGTAAAATGCAGTTTTGGATGTCTTAACGATCACCAAATTGTCTGAAATTTTGTAGAGGTGATCTATACACTAGGACCTAAAACCTGAATGGTTAAGATGTAAAAATGTGGCCGGAAAGTGGTCGAAAACAGGAAATCCGTACCGAAAATTCGGTACGGACGTCCGCACCTGAGAAAATTCATATATATATATATATATATATGGTTAATTCCTGTTTACCCAGAAATCACAAGTATTTTGTCCACTTGCACCAACAAGTTTTGTATTGTGCCCAATTACACAACTTTTTGGGAAAAGACCTATAAGGGTAGTCTTTTCTAAACTAGTACCTAATATGTCCTAGGCTGACTTTTAGGTGTTTAACCCTTGCCTTTTCTTTAGAAATCTTGTTCACACTCTCTCTTAACAAAACAAATCTAGCCTTCAACATGCCCAAGTTTTTCACCTAACGGCTCCCTGCCTAGCGGTTACTTTAACAGGCGGAATCACTGCTGCTTGTTACTGTCTTAAGCTGAGTCAATTTTTCTTTTGGAAAAAAAAAGGATTTGGACCTTAAAAATAGTATAGGAGTCAAGGCAGAAACAGATATACATGCTAAAAAAAAATAAAAATAAAGACAAGGTGGATGAGCAAATATGGAATTATTTATTTAAACATAATTACAGACTAAAGAGTTATTCAGATCCTCATTCTCAGGTAAACAACAAAAGGCTGTTTAGCTATCCATAAGAATGAGAACCGGTACTTACTTGTAATGAAAGCACACTACTTCACTCTTAAACAGGACAGGAAGCACACTGCTACTCTATTATTTATGAGAGAACTGATCTCTCTTTCTTTTCGAATGCCTTCTAAGGGAAGCTAAAGCTCCTTATATAGGGAGCGGAACTCAAATTACAATTCAAAACAACAAAATGTACAGAACGACTCCGTGATTTCCTGCTTTCCTGAGTGCTCCTGCTGGTGGAGGTCGGACGTGGGAAAAGCAGATTCCTTTAGGTGAAATGTTTTTCACCTGTCTTTTTGAAAAGCAAAAGTATCTTTTGGGAAAAGTCCAAAAGTACTTTCGGTGTTTTCTATACCTGCTGCTTCACATGTTCTCGTCAGTTTCTGAATTGTGACCAAGGACAAACGAGTCGTTATCTGCCTAGGCCATTCGAGCAGTTGTTGCGTTGTCTTCGACATCTGTATCAATATACATCTTGTAGTGGTTGTCTGTTTCAAGTTTTTCCACCCAATGTAAGCATGTCAGTGTCGAGTCTATCTCATTTCTGGTAAGAGATAGGAATAGGTCACTGCTGACTACGTCAGGATGATCGTAAGCAGTGATAATAATTTTTTCTCCTGCTGCCAAGAAAGTATTGTGGACATCTTTTGAGATGATCTTCTTGATGTATTCAAGAGTCATGGACTTCATCCATGGAATGCTTGAGTTTGGCTGGCCATTGTACCCTACACAGGCTGGTTGAAGATATTTCCTTTGAATAATTCTCACATAATGATATGGAGGAATATATTCAACTTCACCGTTTGTCTTCTGGATCCATTCTGGAGGAGTGGATCTGAACTTCAGACGAAGCATACAGTCATTTTTTCTAATGTTTTTGACTGTGTTGACAATGATGGGCGGCAAACCTCTAAGATCATCATTTGTTTTAGTCCACAGGTTATGGACAAAACCATTTTCAACAAGGCAGAGCTTGTGTTCTTAAGGATGTTCACTCTGAACATTGACTAAGTATCTTCCAACGTATGGTCCTGAAACAATAAAGAGAGTTGGAGGAACTAGGTCTTCTGGATTATGTCTTCCTATCAGATTGTGGAATTCATGCCAATCTGATTCATTGAGTGCCATGATAGGGACCCTAGCACTTTCAGGACTTTTAAGGAAGTCAATTTTTTCTTTTCTTCCAGCACTCTGCTGTGTCTGATTTTCTTCAAACTGTGGCCTGCCATTTTCGTAGAGTTCTTCAGCTAATGCAAAGAGAGCTGGGAACATCAGACCACTTCTTCTTTCTTGAAAGGCAAATAAGAGATTATCCAGGATTGCCTTCTGGTGATAAGCTAGTCTCCTGCCAGTTCTGAACACAGGAGTATCAAAAGTTCTTAATTCATAATTAAAAACATTTATAACTCCAGTTGGAGTTGGTCTGCTTTTTGGCAAAGCAGCAGCCATCAACGGTCTTGATGAGCCTTTATCGTCTGCCGTTTGAGATGGGTTAGCCAATCCTTTACCCTGGGATTGATCAGTTGTGGCTAGTCTTTTTGGACTTAGCAGAAACCTTTTAAAATTTTTTTCTTTGGGATCCTCTTTGGGTTCATGTTCTTTCCCAGTTTTTCTGCTTCTGGGAGTACGACCTTCATCGTCTTCTCTTTGGCTAAACATTGCCATCTCTCTGGTCAATGCGTCTGGAAGATAGTTCTTGTTTCCTGCAATTAATTCAACATTATAATCATATTGGTTAAGAAATAATTGTCAGTTTGCTAATCTTCCTCTATCAGCATCTTTATCAAGTTTGAAATTTTTGAAATTCTTTACTCTGGCACAATCGGTGCGGACAGTAAAGGGTTTTCCAAGAAAAGATGGAGAATTTAAAATTGTTTTCTTAACAGCCAAAATTTCTTTTTCCCCTGTGGGATAATTCAGTTCTGCAGGGCTGAACTTGCCACTACAAAATTTGCAGATCTTTTCAATGTTAGTTCCAGGGCTTTGCCAGAACTACACCGGACCAGTAATTATCACTCGCATCTGTGGAGGATAATTTCATCATTCTCTTCGTTGTTGAAGAGGAGGGAGGTTTTTGCAGAGATTTTTTATCTGCTTCACAATTTTTCATCATCTTCTGTGAAGTTCCATTTTCTTTTGGAACTTGTCTTAGGAGATAACATTGCTGTTAACCCTGATATTTTGGAATGAAATCTCTCCCATAATTTATGACACCAAGGAATCTCTCTAGACTCTTAGCATCAGGAATTTTATCTGGGAATTCCAGATTTCTCAAGGATATGATGAGGTTGGAGTTTTATGACTCCATTCTTGATGTTTATTCCTAGGAAATCAACTTCATCGAGGATAAAGAAGATTTTCTTCTCTCCTAAGATAATTCCATCCTGAACTATCAGCTTTAATACCTCATGGAGGTGTTTCATGTGTTCTTCTCTGTTTTTGGAGAAGACCAGGATGTCATCTATGTAGACGACACAGAACTCCGCCACATGCTTGAAGATGTTGTCCATCTTTCTTTGGAAGGAGCTTGCTTAAGACCAAAAGACATTACTAACCATTCGTAATGGCCTTGTGGTGTTCCAAATGCAGTGAGAGGAATACTCTCAGGATGCATCTTGACCTGCCAGAAACCCGACTTTGCATCGAATTTCGAAAAGACTTTAGCTCCTCTGAGCTGGTTGATCAATACTCTTACTTGAGCAATTTGATAACCGTCTTTGACAGTCTTCTTATTGACATCTCTGTAGTCAATCACCATTCTAGCTTTTCCTCGTAGATTTTCTGCATGATTTCTCACGTAGAATGCTGGAGCATGATGAGGGCTAGTGGAAGGTTGAATTAATCTCTTGTTCAGGAGATCTTCAATATCTTTTCTGAATTCCTTTTGATCTTCCTCTTTGTACTGAGGAATGGCTTTGACATGACAGATGGCATTCATGTCATGTAATCTTAATTCACAGACCACTGGGTCTTTTTCCCAAAACTTCTGAGGATCTACATCGATATTCTGTTCGAGTAGTTTCTTGATTTTTTCAAGAGTGGGAATTTTCTGAGACTCAAGCTTATTCTGCAAGTGCTTGAGGTTATGCTCATAAATGAAACTAGCTTCTTCATCTTCACTAGTCTCTTCTTCTTCTTCTTCAGAAGATTCTTCAACAAGTAATTCCTCTTGTTGTTTGATTTGGAGTATAGGCTCAAATTTGGGTTTGTAGGGGGTAAGATCACCACTATTCTGTTGCGATCTCTGATACTGAGTAGTAAAACCAGGACCTACCACACTTTTTGCTTGTGTGAGTCGGTCTGCCCAAAACACCCGTTCTCCTTTTCTGAAGCCTATCGCTTCTTCATCCTGAATGAATCTCTGTTGGAGAATAAAATCATTTCCCAACAGGAAATCAGATCCTTGGCCTTCAGATTGCCAAACATTCTGGATGATAAATGTTCCTCCACCAATGGTGATATGAACATTTTTTGCTACTTTCTTCATGGTGAGATGGCTCCCATCAAATGTAACACCAGTAGCAGATTTTTTCTTATCTTCTTTCCAGAGTTCATCTGGAATTGCAAATCTCTTTGCAACAGTAAATCCGATCCATTATCTATAAAGGCATGTATATGATATTTTTTGTGATCAGGGAGTTTTAGTCCAATCTCTATGTAGTTGTTGTATCTACTAGTAGAGACGACTTTCGATTGTTGAAGCCCATTTTCCTGAGCTTGTTCCTTTGGAATGAATGGTTTACATTCTTCTGGAACAATTTCTGGTGGTTCAACCAGTTCAAAATTTTCCTTTTCATCGATTTTTTCTTCATCGATGATTTCTTCTTTTTTTGAGGAAGATGGAGGAGAGGGTTCCATAATTTTTTGGAACAGAGTTTCTACCTCTTTTTCTTCTTCTTTCTCTTTTTGTTCAGAGAAATATTCTTCATATTCTTGTTCAACCAATTGGCTGACAAGGCAATTCTTGGTTTTTCTTCTTGCTTCAGCTATGAAACATTCTTTGTGATAAGTCTTTTTTGACTCTTCACAAAACATAGGAGACCATTTTTTCGTGACAAAGCAGTAGTCACAAACGAATGTACCAGGGTTCACCTGATAAGAAGACATTAAAGCTTCTGTCTTGCTTTCTTCCCAATTTTTGATTCTCAAAACATTCATTTGTCTGGATTCGAAGTACTCTACTTCAGAATCTGTCTCAGACTCAGATGAAGTTTCTTCTTCAGACCAGGCAGAATAAACTGACCTGTCGTCATCTTCATCATCAGAATAGGCTATTTCATAGCCTTTCATATTTGCTATTTCTACTATTTGCTCATATTCTTCAAAGAGAGCTTTAGTAGATCTTTTACCCTTTTCTGGGCATTCATTGGCATAGTGCCCCTCAGCTTTACATAACCAACATCTGCAAGCTTTCTTGCTTGGTTGTTTATGCTGTTGAGTATTCTTCTTTTTCTTGAAGAATTTCTTTGTTGGATCTTCATTCTGCTGCTTCTTGTAATTGGAACTTCTCTTGAATTTCCAATTCTTCTTCTGATTACTCTTTTTGAATTTTTTAGAGTAATATTTTTCTTTCTTCTTTCTGTGGAACTTAGATTCATGACATCCCCAGTTTGTGGGCATATCCAATATTCCATAGAAGAAATTTTCAACTCCTCTGAGTTGTTTCTTGGCCATCTTAGCTCTAAGATTGGCTTTGCATTGCTCCTTCAGTAATTGCCGGATTCTGTCGGCAATTCCCCCAACTGAAAATCTTTCAATTGGTTTCTCAGCTATGCTTTCTCTCACAGCTGTTCTCCATGGTTCAGGGAGTTTTCTGTGCAATAGATTAACTAGATCAGTATTCTCTAGTTCACCAATTGTACAGTAGTATTCTTGAAATTCATTCAAGTATTCTTCGAAATATCTCATGTCACAGATTTTGAGAGCATAGATATTTGACTTTGCCGTTTCTTTGGCTTTTTCACTCAGATTTGAGAGATCTCCACAGAACTGATCGTACAGGGGTACTGCAAAATCATACGGAGATTTTGAAGTCTTGATTTCTTCCAGCCACTCTTTTCCTCTGGCTGTCTCTTTGAAAGAGAAGTAATACTTTTTTGCACTCCGGTGAGAGTAGTTTCAAAGTACATCTGAAGATCAGGAGCTTCAAATTTTCCAAGGGTAAGAGCAGAGGCCATCATCAGGCTGTCTACCCATTGGTCAAGAGTTTTTCTCTTGTCTAGAGCTTTATCCAGATCTAGCCAAATTCCATAGTTGGAAATTGGTACTCTGGGTATCTTGTCCTCTGGGACAAATCTTTGAGAATTTCTTTCTCCATTCTTGCCCGTAGGGGCCTTCTGTATAGGGAGTTTGATCTTTCCCTTTTCTCGAGTGATGGAAGTTTTGGAGCTTTCTCCTTCTTCCATTTCAATATCTTGGTAAGGAAGGAGTTTTCTTTCTTTCCTGACTTTCCTGATTGAAATTTTCATTTCTTCGATTAGTTTTTCTAATCGTTCAGGATTTTCGCAATTCTTAGCTTCTTCATAAAGCTCATAGAGCCTCTCAACTCTAAACATCTGGACGGGTCTGTTTAGATCAGCTTCCAGTTCTTCTTCAGTAATAGGATTTTCAATAGTGGGTTTTGTACCACTGACACTAGCTTCTCTAGTGCTGTAGCTTCTTCTGAGAAGATTACTGTTTATCCTGAGATTCTCAGGACCGACATCACTTTTTCTGTGATTATCAAAATTTAGACTGATTTCTCCAGTCTTTCTACTTTCATAGATTTTAACTTTTGCACTCTCTGCTGGTAGCTTCGGACCAGATAATTTCCATTCAATAGGAAAAGTTACTTCAGTCCATGTAACCTTATGGATCTGTTGTGAATGGATCTGTTGTGAATGGTTCTTCTGGTTGGTGAGGAATCTAGTAGTAAGACCAGGGATGTTGGAAATCCGTGTCTTTGGCTCTACTGTAGTGCTCATCAGTTTATAGTATATTCTATATACTATCGCCAATTCTTGCATATCATTTTTCATTGATATGTCATCTGTCTTGACTCTCAGTCGGAGACAGTGGGCTGCATCCTTCAAGCTGGTTGAGAAGTTTGGGAAGCAATTGAAATATGCCACTTGATTGCTCAGAGATGCTTCTAGAGTTCCCAGCAAACTAGCTTGAAAGTCTGTCAGTCTGTTGTCTTGCAGGACACATAGGACTGAGCAGTTGATGCCTTCTCTTGCCAAAAACTTTATGTCGACTTGGACTGCTCCAATATGCATAAATTGATACTTCTTTGCTTGTGCTCTGGCAACTTCAGCTGGAGTGATCATCAAGAGATCTGTTTCTCCTGTTGTTGAGGGGGTTGTAAACTCGAGTAATTTGAAGTGATGGCTGTCCATCAGGTCAAATGTTCCCCTTTTGTAGATCTGTTTGAAATCTAGCTTTGGAATTGAGGCGTTTTTTACCTCATGCTCGATTTCATTGTATTCGAATTCTTCAGCATTTAGGAGTTGTACTCCCTTCTTTTTCCCGAAGATGTTCATCATTTTGACATCTCGAGCTTCTTTCAGATTTTCATACCGAATACTAGTAGAACTTGTTGAAAAATCCAGAAAAATCATATTTGGAACAGGATTCTTGTCTAGTCTTTCTAATGGTTTAAATCCATTAGCTTTCTTTTTTACTGTAGGCACTTTCTTGTCCTTCAGTATATTTTTCATAGAATCCAGCGTTTTTTGCTGTTCATTGATTTTTCTACTGACGACTGTCAGCTTTTCTTCTTCCGTTTTTGGAAGTTCCTTGATATAATCCAGTTTGTTTTCCAATCTTTCTAATTGGTGGATTATAGCAGGTAATTTTTCTAGATGATTTTGACATCTAGATAATTCCAGTAACAGCCTCTGATATTTCTCATCAGAGGAATTTAATAGAGAATTTATTTTCTCTAATAACAATTCTGACATTGTCCCTATTAAGGAGGGGTTCTCCTTTGAGCTATTTTACAAGTTCTGATACCAGTGATGTGCGGATCTAACCAATGCTCAAATAATCAAGCGGTTTTTGTTCCTCTTCTAGAACATACAAAAGATTATCAATATCTTCTTCTAGTTTATAGATCCTAGTTTGGAGTCTATAAATAATATCCCAATAATTGGGAGTTTCTCTGTTAAGACTATCTCTATAGTCTTTCAGCTTTTTCAAATTTTCTCTTTCTTTCTTCAATTCCTTGCTAGTATTTTTACAAATAGCAACTAATTCAAGTCTATCTGCAATAGAGAAAAGTTTACTGTTTACCGTCGAATAGAGGATGCAATTTAGCTGCAATTATATCTAGATAAATAATTTTAAGATAGGCCCACCAAGCTTTAAAAATAAAAGACAAACTTAAAAATAAAAAGGAGGGGTAGAAGTGAGATGAATAGGAAGTGGTTTTTGGACAGTAGTGGAAAAAGTGAAAATATTTGTGTGAGTGGGAAGAAAAATAAGTTGGTGGGGTGTATGGGAAGTATATAGTGGTTTTGGGGTGTATGAGACTTTTCCCATATATATATCTATATATATAGTCAAAGATAACAAGGTTGAGAGAATGAATTGTTTGATATATTATTACACCCATTCTGTGGTGTATATAAACAGACTACAATCGTAGTACAACTATTGTGTACTACTGTACTACACAACATATACAAAAGTAAGTAGTTACAACAATATATTCTCTTATAGTCTATTCATAATAGGGAACGATGACTCACACTAACACTCCACCTCAAGTTGGCGCATATACATCAACCATGCCCAACTTGCTTAGTGAGTCATAAAACGCCTTCCTAGAAACTCATTTGGTAAGTACATTTGCAAGTTGCTCTTTAGTTGGAACAAAATGAAAGCTAATAATTTTGGCATCTAGTTTCTCCTTTATAAAGTGACGATCAACCTCCACATGCTTAGTACGATCATGTTGTATTGGATTCTGTGATATGTCAATAGCTGCCTTGCTGTTACAATACAACTACATGGTATTTTTGAGTTTGAAACATAGATCACGTAACAGATTTCTCAGCCATAACAATTCACACACTCCATGAGCCATACCTCTATACTCAACCTCAGCACTAGAATGTGCCACAACTTTCTGTTTCTTACTCTTCCATGTAACCAAATTACCCCCCACAAAAGTAAAGTAACCTGATGTCGACCTCATGTCTGTGATATTTCCAGCCCAATTTGCATCTGTGAAGCCATAAACCTCAAGAATGTTGTTGTGTTTAGAAAACAGTACTCCCCTTCCTGGAGCTGACTTCAAGTACTTCAGAATTCGCATAACAGCATCCATGTGACTCTCACTCGAATTATGCATGAACTAACTCACCACACTCACTGCATAAGCAACATCTGGTCTAGTATGAGCCAAATAAATCAAGTGCCAAAATAACCTCGGATAGCGAGCTCGATCAGTAGGTACCTGATCTGGATACTCAGCTAAACAATGGTTCTGCTCAATAGGAGTATCAATAGGTCTGCAATCCAACAAACCTGTCTCTGTCAGCAAGTCAAAGACATACTTCCTTTGGCACAGATAGATTCCTTCTCTCCCCTTGGCTACCTCAATTCCTAAGAAGTACTTAAGCTCACCCAAGTCCTTCATCTCAAACTCAGAAGCTAGCTGTCCTTGTAGTCTATCCATCTCAACAATATCATTACCAGTGATTACCATATCATCCACATAAATAATTAGAACTGTTACCTTCCCTTGTTGATGCTTGAGGAACAAGGTATGGTTTGAGTTGTTCTGCCTGTAACCAACCTTCCGCATGAACTATGAAAATCTTCCAAACCAAGCATGAGGTGACTGTTTGAGACCATACAGAGATTTTCTCAATTTGCATACAAACTCACCAGGAGAAATAACTTCATACCCCAGTGGAAGGCTCATGTACACTTCCTCGGCTAACTCTCCATAAAGAAATGCATTCTTGACATCAAACTGTCGGAGTGGCCAATTTAAACTAGCATCGAATGAGAGCAGAACCCGAATAGTATTCATCTTGGCAACAGGAGCAAAAGTGTCTTCATAGTCTATACCATACGTCTGAGTAAACCCCTTTCCTACAAAGTGTGCTTTGTACTGATTCACTGATCCATCTACATCATGCTTCACGGTAAACACCCAACGACAACCTACAACCTTCTTGCCTTGTGGTGGCGGCACAAGTTGCCAAGTATTGTTCTTCTGCAACACCTCCATCTCTTCATCCATTGCCTTCCTCCACTTTGGATCTCCCAATGCATCCTGCACTTTGTTAGGTACTGATACAACAGATATTTGATTCACAAATGATTCATATGATTTAGACAACCTCCTAGTGGACATATAGTTGGCTACTGGCCTACGGGGTATTTTGATTTGGCAGTAAGAGTAGGTTCATATCTTTTGGCTGATTGACCTCGAGTGGTCCTATGTGGTAACACATATTGCTCAACATTAGACTCACTACTACTAGTATCAGTGGATGAACATACGTCAAATGGGTGATCTTCAGTACCAGGAAGTTGTGGGTCAGGAGTAGAAGCAATGGCAGGATGGGTAGATGTGTCTTCAACATCATTTTGAGTGATGGAGACTGGTGCTTGGATGTCTGGAGCTTCTGCTGCTGGAGGCGGTGTGCTAATAGCCTCAACCGGATCCGTCAAAATACCTCCTGGCTGTGTGACTTCTCCTTCTTCTTCTGATTTATCCCCCTCTCCATGATATAGTTCTTCAAAATATGAATTCTCCCCTGAAGAGCTGTATCTGAAGAGGAGAAATAACTCATGTCCTCAAAGAAAGTAACATCCATAGTAATATAGTACTTTTTGGTAGGTGGATGATAACATTTGTACCCCTTCTGATAGCCTCCGTAACCAACAAACACACACTTAAGTGCCCGGGCATCCAACTTAGACCTTTGATTTTTAGGGACATGGACAAAAGTAACACTACTAAATACATGAGTGGGAAGATTATGAAATGAAGGTAAGGAGACATGAGATGCAAGAACCTCAAATGAATTTTTCCCCGAAGAACACTGGATGGGAGACGATTGATAAGATGGGAGGAGGCATGTATAACATCGCCCCAAAGAGACTTAGGCATATGAGCACTAAAGAGAAGGGCACGAGCCATATCAAGTAAATGACAGTTTTTCCTTTCAGACACTCCATTTTGTTCTGGTGTTTGTGGGACATGTTTGGTGAACAATCCCATGGGTTTTGAAAAACTCCTGGAAAACATGGGTTTCCCATATATCGATATATATATATTATCTATATAATATGGGAAAAATGCACAGACAGTGTTTGGACACTCGGAGGACCGTCAAAATGATACCTGAACTTTCAAACGTATAAAAGTGATATCTGGACTTCTAATTTGTTGTCAACGTAGTACCTACCGAGACTATCCATCACAGCTCCGTCAGTTCGAGTCACGTGTGATGCTCGTGACCCCTAAAAAGAGGGTTAAATGACTTATGTGCCCTCCAATTGCTTTATAAGACCATACCAACATGTTTTTCCCGCAAAAACACTTTCTTGACCATTTGTCCCTTGATTTATTCCCTCCGGTTTTGACTAATCTACATTGCTTCCATCCAAAATATGTCGACCTAGTTGACCATCACATGTTTCACATATGCTCTACCAACCAAAACAGTACCATATGAAGTCCTGCAAATCTAGGTTTATAACTCCATCCAATTAAAAAAGAAAATTAAAACAAGAAATGCCAATAACCATAATAGACATTGCTCCATAAACCAACATACTTTGTTCAACAAACAATCCAAAATTTTCAGAAAAGAGAGCAATTTAACAACCCTTTCTCATAAGGCCTACAATCATTCCAAAACAATGCCAATGTTCAATACATCATAGGCCTACAAACATGTAACAAAAACTTGGACCATTAAAGGTACTTTGACTTGCCTGCTGCTCCTCCACCCTGCCATCCACATCACTATCTAAGTCTAAATTGATGACACCATCTACCCCTTCCATCGGCCTGATTCCTTCACCAACCACATTAACTCTATTAGAACCAGAAACCC
>JANPXK010000970.1:0-19711 GCA_024704745.1 Rosa lucieae
CTTTAAAATCCTTGTTTTGGAAAGTTTCCATTCTTTGATTGGGAAAGTTCCTTATTGTAGAAAGTTTCCATTTTTGTAGTTTTCATTTCTCATTTCTGGCAAGTTGCCATTTTCAGTTTAGGAAAGTTTCTATTTTTCATTTTTGGAAGTTTCTATTTTCATTTTTATAAAGTTTCTATTTTGAGTCTAGTTTCTATTTTCAGGACCTCCGAGCTAAAAAGTGGAAATGAATGCACGAATGGAAAGAGGAGCTTGCGAACATCAAGACGAACGAATATGAGAAAAACGGCCCACACATTTGAGCAGAAATGAAGAAACAAGCTTTCCTAATCCAACTAGGAAACCCTGCGAAATGGAGGAAGGCTTCCCTAGCAAGTTTCCAACGCAACCATGAAAAAGAAATGGAAAAATAATGTGTTTTGGCAAATGGAAGGAAGGCTTGAAGATGAAGCAACGAGGCCCAAGAACTCTTTGGATTTTCGGCAAAATGGATCAAGGCCCATCAAAGCCCATGACATTAGGGTTTGTGACGCAAACCCTAACCCTAATGATGTGTTGCCGTGAAAACCAAAGGGGGAGAGAAGAAAGTGGCGTGAATCAAGGAAATAAAAGAGATTTTCTAGGGTGAAGTTTATGGAAAGAATGCATTCCTAGAAACCCTAAGTATGTCTTGGCCGAAAATACAAGAAGAAATTCAGAAAATATACAAGGTATTTCGGCAAGAATATATTAGGGTATCTTCTTGGTGTTTTATGATTGGTTGGATGACATAATAGGGCTTACATGGCAATTTCTCATTGGTGGAAGCTATGAAGAATTATTAATTTAATTCTTTGGAAGAAAATCAGAAAACTCACGGCTTGGACACCAAGCATTGCCGTTCCCTATATATAGAAGCACCCTAGACGTCTCAAGGTACCACTACACAATTCAGAAAATTCTCTCTACACGCGAAAGCTCTCTCCATTCTCTAGTGCAATTTTGGCGTTTTCAAGCAAGGAAGAAAGAAGCAAGCTTTGGCCGTGAGCATCATCATCCATTCCACCTTGAAGCCGTGTACTTTGAAGCTTGCTTTCAAGCTTCATTAGTTCATCATTCGAATCATTCATCCATCTCTCCATCCACGGTGTAATTCAACCTTCTTTCTTGTAATCACTTTTGATTCTCCTTGTTTGGTTTCGTTGGATATTGTTCTAGTTAACATTGATGTTTGAACAAGGTTTATAATCTGAAATTTTATGATTGATTAAGGATTAAAGGAATTGCGATTTCATATGTGGTGATTCTAAAGTTGCTTATGTGTGATTGTTTGATTGAATTTGCTTTATAGATATCTCTTGTATGTTAATCTTAATTGGTTCGAAACTTTTAGGGTTTATGTATGAGTGGTGCTAGGTTTAAGAACATGAAATCAACTTTTTGTTTTGTGTAACTTAAATCAAAGTAGTAAAGGTTTTGGACAAAAATCGAATTCAATTGAAGAGGATTGCAATTAGGTGAACTTATTCATACTAAGTTGTACACTTGAGTTGATAGCCTTTCCTTGAACTTCTTGCGTTGAACATGTATGATTGACTAGCTTTCTAGGGTTTGATTACATGTTTGATAGGATTAATCTATGTGCTTTCATTTAGATTAATTAGCGTTGAAAAGTAAAATATGGGAAATCGTTTGCTTTCGAATGTTTCACATGATCAACTCCTTTCACATGACTTGGAAGAACAATATGAAGATAATTCGAATTCAATCATGAACTTGGTTTTAATCTTTGTTTCTTACTATCATTCTTGTATTTGTGTTTTGTTTATACTTAGTTTTAATTCTTACTTTAATTTTCGAAAAACAAACCAAAAACCTAAAAACCCCCTAAATCCGTGAATAGTGTTTATATGTGTAAATATTACTTTGTTTTATTTTAATTGTTTATATTGTCTTACATTGACGGTGTACCCTCAATCCCCGGAATAGAACGATCCCTACTTGCTTATACTACTAATGATATTTCTAGGGTTAAATTATATGCTTGCTTTGAGCGTATCAACAATGCAATATTTAAGTGTGGGGGAAGAGATTTATATTTTGAGTCTTTTATTTTGAGTCATATATTGAAAAATACAAAAAAATTGAAAAAATGTCAAAAATTTGAAAATTTTCGTTGCTTTTGTTTTTGTTTTGAGTCTTAGGATGCCCTTTCAGTTGTCTAGGATGATTCTATATCTCTGAAATCATGACTAAAAGAGGATCACAAGATTGAGATGATTTTTAAACATGGTATTCTTTGGTTAATTGAGATATATGAAAAATGTATGCATGTGTAGTGGATATGGATTTCGTACTTTGGTACAGAATATAAAGCATGTTAAGATGAGTTTTGATTCATGTAAACCCATGTGAGATATTTGAGCCCATGTCCCTTTTTCTTGGAGTGAAATGAAAAATATACTCTTATTTTCTTGGCTATATTTTGATGATCTCATCATTCTTCATTTGATTGATTGCTTGCCATAGATTAAGTTTGATGGACTAGAGAATGCTAGAATTCACTCTTGTGCTTGTTGAGACGTTATATCAATACATGGCCCTGATTCTGGAAGGGATAGAGGCACCTTAGGAATTACCACCATTGCCATATAAACTTGTGTCCCCAATTGTGCCCGTCGTGGGACTCCCCTAGATAAGCCCTTTGAGCCTACATTGAGCCTTTTTATTCATCACCCTTAAAACCCTTAACCATGAAGCTTAGTATAGTTACAACCCTACCCTTTGTTCTAAGAACTTAGTGGAGCTATCTTTTGAGATATACTACATGGGTTTGGTGCTAAGGATGAAAAGTGAGAAGAGGTGAAAGTTCAAGTGTGGGGGTAGACTCGTCCATAAAGAAAAGAAAATATATGTGAAAGCCGTGAAAAAATAAAAATGAAAAGAAAATTGTGTACGGCTAGAAAAGAAATGTTTATGGATTTTAGTCCCCCATACTTAGTGATTTTGGAGTTTACTTTGAATTGAAGGCCACTACAGAAAAATTTGGCCTTTGTCCATTTCACTATAGTTCAAGGGAAGTTTACAATGAAGATTGGGCCCAACATGAAGACATTAGGCCCCTTTTATGTTACCTCTAGGGAAAGTGACGTTTTTTGCAATGCCTTGGTGGATTTCTTGAGGTTCTACATCTATATGTGCTCTACTAGGTTTTTAGGACACTTTGATAAATCCTTACCCTTCATTTCTTAAAACCTTGAGCCTTGGCCCCATTACAACCTTAAGAAGACCTTCTTGATCCTTAAGATGGGACAGCCTTTGATGTGGAGATGAGTTACAAGAGTTGAACCTATGGCTTGGGTCCATCTGTGCAAGTAGTTGGTATCCTTCATGAGATCTTTAAAGGAAATTATACATGTGCTTTCCTTTCTTACATTATGTGATATACTTGTTATCTTTCACATATACTTGAGTGTATAAGCTTTTAAGCATTGCCATGATCTGAGAGAAGAAAGAGTGGATATACCTTTGTGAGGATTGAATCAAACTTGTTTGAAACATGCTTAACAGAAACCATCACCATTGTTACAACCAAGTCCTACTTGTGTATGTGTAAATTATGTGTTTCAATTAACTCTCGAATGCCTAACATTGAATTTTGGTTAAGTGCTAATCTTGGTGTTATGAAAGTAAGAGATTGCTGAGACAAATAGTTGAAGGGCAATAGAGTCATTGTTTTTGTGGAGTCTTTAATTTCGTTGAGTCTTAGTGTGATTTTGCTAAGGGACTAGCAAAAGCTAAGTGTGGGGGAATTTGATAGGAGCATTTTAATGCGACGTTTTACTTGTTTTTCCCTACATTTTCTGCGTTATTTCCTTAATAAAACCCTGTTTAGGAAAGTTTCCATTATTTGAATGGGAAAGTTCCTATTTGTAGAAAGTTTCTATATTTGTAGTTTCTATTTATCTTTTTTAGTAAGTTTCCATTTTCGGTAGTTTCTATTTTTCTTTCTTAGAAAGTTTCCCATTTTCAGTTTAGGAAAGTTGCCATTTTTCATTTTAGGAAAGTTTCTATTTTTCTTACTAGTTTCTATTTTCAGGACCTCCGAGCTAGAAAGTGGAAATGAACTCACAAATGGAAAGAGGAGCTTGCGATCACCAAGGGGAGCAAAGATGAAGAACAATGAGCCACAGAAATGAGCAGAAATGAAGAAAAGAAGTTTTCCTGGTCCAACCAGGAAACCCTGCAGAAAGGAGGAAAGCCCACCAATGAAGTTTCCAACATTACTATGAAAAGGAAATGGAAAAATAAAGTGTTGTGACGTTGGAAGATGACATGGCATAAAAGTGACGCATGGAGGCCCAAGAACTCTCAAGACTTGTTGGATTTTCGGCAATTGGACTAAAGGCCCATGAAACCCATACAATTAGGGTTTGTGACGCAAGACTAAACCCTAGACATCATTGTTGCCGTTCAAAACCAAGAGGGAAACAAGGAAGAGGCGTCCAAAAATCAGAAATTAAAAGGAGATTTTCTAGGGAGATTTTCTAGGGCTATTTTTATGGAAATACATCAAGAGATAAACCCTAGAATATCTTTTGCCGTCCAAGCCTAGGGGAAAAGAAGGAATGAGCCGTGAATTAAAGATGAAACCCTAGATATTTCGGCAAGAATTTTCCCTAGAGATTTTAAGGAAGAAGATAAAGGTGGAGACCAAGAAAAGCTCAAAAGAAGTCTAGATACATTCATATATTCCCTAAAGAGTTTTGGCCGAATTTGAAAGCATAAAATCAGAAATTATCTCTTTATTTCGGCAAGAATTATTTAGGAAATTAATATTGGAATTTTGTGATTGGTTGGACCACCTCATAGGGCTTATGTGGCAAGAATTCATTGGAGGAAATTATGTGGAGGAAGCAAGCTTATGCCGTGAGTTTCTTTAGGGTTTTACACGGATTGGAGACCTAGGGGCCGTCCCCTATATATTCTCACACATTCTCAACGTCAAGGAGTTCCTAGTTCCCACTTTTGCGTTTACACTTTGAGAAAAAAAATCTGAAAATCCTTCTAGCTTAGCCGTGTTCTTCTCCATCCTCTAGGGCAACCACGAAGTTCAAGCAAGGCAAAGGAAGAAGAGGTCAAGCCGTGCACATCATCCATCACCATCCTTGAAGATTGCTTTCGAAATTCAAGAGACCATTCATCACTTCATTCATCTCATCTTCATCACGGTGTAATCCGATTCTCCTTGTAACCTTTGCTTTGTAATTTTCGTTGGTTATGCCTTAGTTGACACATATGTTTGAACAAGTATTGTTTTCTGAAATTTTATGATTAATTGTTAATTTTCAGATTCATATATTGCGATTTATGGTTGCTTTTGTGTGAGTGTTTGATTAAATTTGCATGATAGATAACTTTTGTATTTTAATCTTATGTGGTTGCAAACACTTAGGGTTTTGATATAATTGGTGCTGTGAATTTAAGAACATGAATCAACTTTTTGGTTTTGTGTTCTTGAATCAATAAGTAGTAAAGGTTTTGTACAAAAACCGAATTTAATCAAAGAAGATTGCAATTAGGTGGACTTTTTCATACTAAGTTGCACATTTGAGTTGATAGCCTTTCTAGGTGCTTAATGCGTTAAACATGACATGATTGACTAGCTTTCTAGGGTTTGATTGCTTGTTTGATAGGATTAATCTAGGTGCTTTCGCTTAGGTTAATTAGCATTGAAAGTAAAATATGGGAAATTGTTTGCTTTGAACGTTTCACATGATCAACTCCTCTTGCATGACTATGATGAACAATGATGAACTTGAATCAATTTTAATCATGAGTTTCGACTTTGATCCTTGTTCTCACATCCCATTTGTATTTTTATGTTTTTGCATTTTAATTATTTAGTTAACTTAGTATTTATTTTCGGCAAAATAAAACCAAAAACCAAAAATCCCCCCTTTTTCGTAAATATGTATATATTTTGTTATATTTTTGTAAATTTATACTTTGTTTTAATTTTAATTGTTTAATTGTTTGACAATGACAGGTGTACCCTCAATCCCCGGAATAGAACGATCCCTACTTACTTATACTACTAATGACATTTTCCAAACTTTTCCCTTCTAGGGTTTAGGTTTTGCTTTCGCTTTTGGTGAAATGGTTTCGATATCTTTGAATGTGTTGTTCTAGTGACATTCAAAGCCCTAGTTTCAATTTGGGTTTATGAACAGTGATTTTCCAAATTTCTCCCTACTAGGGTTTAGGATTTGCTTTCGCTTTTAGTGAAATGGTTTCGAAATATTTGAATGTGTTGTTCTAGAGACATTCAAAGCCCTAGTTTCAATTTGAGTTTATGAACAGTGATTTTCCAAACTTGTCCCTTCTAGGGTTTAGGTTTTGCTTTCGCTTTTAGTGAAATAGTTTCGAAATCTTTGAATGTGTTGTTCTAGTGACATTCAAAGCCCTAGTTTCAATTTGTGTTGATGAACAGTGATTTTATAAACTTCTCCCTTCTAGGGTTTAGTATTTGCTATCGCTTTTAGTGAAATGGTTTCGAAATCTTTTAATGTGTTGTTTTAGTGAGATTCGTAGGCCGAGTTACTAATTCAAACTATTTGATCACTTTGTTTCAATTTCAGTTTATGAACAGTGATTTTCCAAATTTCTCCCTACTAATGTTTAGGTTTTACTTTCGCTTTTAGTGAAATGGTTTCGAAATCTTTGAATGTGTTGTTCTTGTGACATTCAAAGCCCTAGTTTCAATTTGAGTTGATGAACAGTGATTTTCTAAACTTCTCCCTTCTAGGGTTTAGGTTTTGCTTTCGCTTTTAGTGAAATGGTTTCGAAATCTTTTAATGTGTTGTTTTAGTGAGATTCGTAGGCCGAGTTACTAAATCAAACTATTTGATCACTTTGTTTCAATTTCAATTTATCAACAGTGATTTTCCAAATTTCTCCCTACTAATGTTTAGGTTTTACTTTCGCTTTTAGTGAAATCGTTTCGAAATCTTTGAATGTGTTGTTCTTGTGACATTCAAAGCCCTAGTTTCAATTTGAGTTGATGAACAGTGATTTTATAAACTTCTCCCTTCTAGGGTTTAGTATTTGCTATCGCTTTTAGTGAAATGGTTTCGAAATCTTTTTATGTGTTGTTTTAGTGAGATTCGTAGGCCGAGTTACTAATTCAAACTATTTGATCACTTTGTTGCAATTTCAGTTTATCAACAGTGATTTTCCAAATTTCTCCCTACTAATGTTTAGGTTTTACTTTCGCTTTTAGTGAAATGGTTTCGAAATCTTTGAATGTGTGTTCTTGTGACATTCAAGCCCTAGTTTCAATTTGAATTGATGAACAATGATTTTCTAAACTTCTCCCTTCTAGGGTTTAGGTTTTGCTTTCGCTTTTAGTGAAATGGTTTCGAAATCTTTGAATGTGTTGTTCTAGTGACATTCAAAGCCCTTGTTTCAATTTGAGTTTATGAACAGTGATTTTCCAAACTTTTCCCTTCTAGGGTTTAGGTTTTCCTTTCGCTTTTAGTGAAATGGTTTCGAAATCTTTGAATGTGTTGTTTTAGTGAGATTCATAGCCCGAGTTACTAATTGAAACAATTTTATCACTTTGTCTCAATTTGAGTTTATGAACAGTGATTTTCCAAATTTCTCCCTACTAATGTTTAGGTTTTACTTTCGCTTTTAGTGAAATGGTTTCGAAATCTTTGAATGTGTTGTTCTTGTGACATTCAAAGCCCTAGTTTCAATTTGAGTTGATGAACAGTGATTTTCTAAACTTCTCCCTTCTAGGGTTTAGGTTTTACTTTCGCTTTTAGTGAAATGGTTTCGAAATCTTTGAATGTGTTGTTCTAGTGACATTCAAAGCCCTAGTTTCAATTTGAGTTTATGAACTGTGATTTTCCAAACTTCTCCCTTCTAGGGTTTAGGTTTTGCTTTCGCTTTTAGTGAAATGGTTTCGAAATCTTTGAATGTGTTGTTCTAGTGACATTCAAAGCCCTAGTTTCAATTTGAGTTTATGAACATTGATTTTCCAAATTTCTCCCCACTAGGGTTTAGGTTTTGCTTTCGCTTTTAGTGAATTGGTTTCGAAATCTTTGAATGTGTTGTTCTAGTGACATTCCCTAGTTTCAATTTGAGTTGATAAACAGTGATTTTCCAAACTTTTCCCTTCTAGGGTTTAGGTTTTGCTTTCGCTTTTGGTGAAATGGTTTCGATATCTTTGAATGTGTTGTTCTAGTGACATTCAAAGCCCTAGTTTCAATTTGGGTTTATGAACAGTGATTTTCCAAATTTCTCCCTACTAGGGTTTAGGTTTTGCTTTCGCTTTTAGTGAAATGGTTTCGAAATATTTGAATGTGTTGTTCTAAAGACATTCAAAGCCCTAGTTTCAGTTTGAGTTATGAACAGTGATTTTCCAAACTTGTCCCTTCTAGGGTTTAGGTTTTGCTTTCGCTTTTAGTGAAATGGTTTCGAAATCTTTGAATGTGTTGTTCTAGTGACATTCAAAGCCCTAGTTTCAATTTGGGTTGATGAACTGTGATTTTCCAAATTTCTCCCTACTAGGGTTTAGGTTTTGCTTTCGGTTTTAGTGAAATGGTTTCGAAATCTTTGAATGTGTTGTTCTAGAGACATTCAAAGCCCTAGTTTCAATTTGAGTTTATGAACAGTGATTTTCCAAACTTCTGCCTTCTAGGGTTTAGGTTTTGCTTTTGCTTTAAGTGAAATGGTTTTGAAATCTTTGAATGTGTTGTTCTAGTGACATTCAAAGCCCTATGATAGGAGCATTTTAATGCGACGTTTTAACTGCATTTCCCTACATTTTTCTGCGCCATTTTCTTGAAAAATCCCTGTTTGGGAAAGTTTCCATTCTTTGATTGGGAAAGTTCCTTATTGTAGAAAGTTTCCATTTTTGTCTTCATTTCTCATTTCTCATATCTCATTTCTCTTTTCTGGAAAGTTTCTATTTTTCAAATTAGGTAAGTTTCCATTTTTCATACTAGTTTCTATTTTCTGGACCTCCGAGTTAAAAAGTGGAAATGAACGCACGAATGGAAAGAGGAGCTTGCGAACATCAAGACGAACGAATATGAGAGAAAATGGCCGACACATTTGAGCAGAAATGAAGAAACAAGCTTTCCTAGTCCAATTAGGAAATCCTACGAAATGGAGGAAGGCTTCCCGAGCAAGTTTCCAACGCAACCATGAAAAAGAAATGGAAAAATAATGTGTTTTGGCGTTGGAGATGAGAAGGCTTGAAGTTGAAGCAACGAGGCCCAAGAACTCTATGGATTTTCGGCAAAATGGATCAAGGCCCATCAAAGCCCATGACATTAGGGTTTGTGACGCAAAACCCTAACCCTAGGGATGTGTTGCCGTGAAAACCAAAGGGAGGTGGCAAAAGTGGCGTGAAGAATCAAAGGGAGAATAAAAGATTACACAAGAGATTTTCTAGGGCAACGTTTATGGAAAGAATGCATTCCTAGAAACCCTAAGATGCCTTGGCCGAAATATCAAGGAGAAAATCAGAAAATATTCAATGAATTTCGGCAAGAATATATTAGGGTATCTTCTTGGAGTTTTATGATTGGTTGGATGACACACTAGGGCTTATGTGGCAATTTCTCATTGGTGGAAGGCATGTGAATGGATTAATTTTTCCTTGGAAAATAAATCAGAAATTCACGGCTTGGAGACCAAGACATGCCGTCCCCTATTGATGTGCCTTTTGGGAGGCGCACAATTTAACCCTGAAATATCGTTAGTAGTATAAGTAAGTAGGGATCGTTCTAATCCGGGGATTGAGGGTACACCTGTCATTGTAAGACAAACAAACAATTAAAATTAAAACAAAGTATAATATTCACAAAGATATTCACAAGTATAAACATTATTTACGAAAAGGGGGATTTTGTTTTTGGTTTTTCGGAAATAAAACTAAGTAAAGAAAACAAATAAAATATAAAAACATAAAAACACAAATGGAATGAGAGAACAAAGATCAAAACCGAAACTTATGATTAAAATTGATTCAAACCCTAATATTGTTCATCTAAGTCATGAGAAAGGAGTTGATCATGTGAAACGTTAAAAGCAAACAATTTCCCATATTTTACTTTTCAATGCTAATTAATCTAAGTGAAAGCACAAAGACTAATCCTATCAAACATGCATTCAAGCCCTAGAAAGCTAGTCAATCATAACATGTTCAACGCATTACACATAGAGAAAGGCTATCAACTCAAGTGTACAACTTAGTATGGAAAAGTCCACCTAATTGCAATTCTCTTTAATTAAATTCGATCTTTGTACAAAACCTTTACTACTTTTTCAAGTTTACACAAAACGAAAAGTCGATTTCATGTTCTTAAACCTAGCAACAATCATGCATAAATCCTATAAGTGTCGACCCAAATAAGATTAATACACAAAGGATATCTATAACGCAAATTTAATTAAACAAACCCACATAAGCAACTCTTGAAGAACAATAATATGAATCTGAAAATTCTCAATTAATCATAAAAATTCTAGAAATTAATATTTGTTCAAACACAAATGTCAACTAGTTCATAACCAACGAAATTCAAAGCAAAGGTTACAAAGGAGAATCGGATTACACCGTGAGATGGAGATGGTGATGAACGATTGATGTGGTGGTCTCTTGAATCTCGAAAGCAAGCTTCAAGGATGGTGATGGAGGATGATGCTCACGGCAATTCTTCTTCTCCCTTGGCCTTGCTTGAACTCGTGGAGATGACTAGAGGATGGAGAAAAGAGAGGAAAACCTCACGGCAACAAGAGTAATATTTCTGATTTTTTTTCTAAAGTTTTCTAGAGAGTCTAAGGTACTTCAATGTCACATATAAGAGTATATATAGGAGCACGGCCTCCTTGCTCTCCAAGCCGTATATTTCTTCTTTATTTTCCATGGAATTAATCTGAAAATGCCACATAGTTTCCTCCAATGATAGCTTGCCACATAAGCCCTATGAGGTGGTCCAACCAATCATATAATTCCAATTTAATTCCCTAAATAATCTTGCCGAAATTCCATGGATATATTCTGATTTTATCTTTTAAATTCGGCCAAAATTCCTTTAGGGAATATACGAATGTATCTAGACTTCTTTTGAGCTTTTCTTGTTCTCCACCTTTTTCTCTTTCCTTTTATTTCTCCCTTGAATATCTCTTGCCGAATTCTCTAGGGTTTCTTTTAATTCCCTTGTTTTTCTCTTGGCATTGGACGGCAAACTTCTAGGGTAAGTCTCCAAGTATATTTTCTTTCCATAAAAATTACCCTAGAAAATCTCAACCGAAATCCTCTTTGATAATTCTGATTTTCCACGTCATTTTCCTTGTTTCTCTCCTTGCTTTTGGACGGCAAACTCTCCCTAGGGTTTAATCATGCGTTAAAAACCCTAATTCCATGGGCTTTGTGGGCTTTTAATCCAATTGCCGAAAATCCACTTCATTCTTGAGAGTTCTTGGGCCTCCATGCGCCACCTTTATGCCATGTCATCGTCTAGAGTCTTCATTCATGGTTGGCTCAAGAGTCTTGTTTTGGCAAGCTTTCCTTTTCTGGACAGGGTTTCCTGGTTGGACCAGGAAAGCTTCATTTCTTCATTTCTGCTCATTTGTGCTTCCCTTTGTACTTCATCTTGTCTCCCTCCAACGTTGGCTAGCTTCTCTCTCCATTTGTGAGCTCATTTCAGCTCATTTATGACAAGGACCTGAAAATAGAAACTAGTAAGAAAAATAGAAACTTTCCTAAAATGAAAAATGGCAACTTTCCTAAACTGAAAATGGGAAACTTTCTAAAAATGAAAAATAGAAACTACAAAAATGGAAACTTCTACAAATAGGAACTTTCCCAATCGAAGAATGGAAACTTTCCTAAACAGGGTTTTATTAAGGAAATAACGCAGAAAATGTAGGGAAATGCAGTTAAAATGTCGCATTAAAATGCTTCTATCACCTATACTACACCCTAGTGCAAAAACCCCCCTAATTTCGTGAATAGTGTTTATATGTGTAAATATTATACTTTGTTTTATTTTAATTGTTTATATTGTCTTACAATGACAGGTGTACCCTCAATCCCTGGAATAGAACGATCCCTACTTGCTTATACTACTAATGATGTTTAAAGGGTTAAATTATATGCTTGCTTTGAGCGTATCAATTTTTGGCGCCGTTGCCGGGGATTGAAAAATCACTTGTTGCTTTGAATATTGTTTGTTTTCGTAATAATATATATATTCATATGTGATCGAAAATTTGTAGTTAAAATACTTAGGTTGTTATTTATATTGTTGAATATGAATTTTATTGTGAGTTGTAAATTAAAGGAGGAATAGGTGAAGTCGTGTTTATTAATATTGACCTAAACCCCTTATTGGTACCTAGTTCAGGTCCCTTAAGGTTGAGGGCGGTCTTTATTAATATTCATTGAACTGTCTTCACACCTAGGACCTTTTTCATCTAAGTAAGTATAGCCTATGTGGGATGGTGTCAAGGAAGGGGACAACGTTCATGATGGGTTTTTGAATCCAGAAGTGCTTACAAATGGGCTTAGCTCATGCCAAAATGGATTCTGCCTCTTGTGTTTGCCCTCCCCTACCTGGCCATTTCAGTAAGGTTGCCCAAAGGATGTAGGAGGGACTTTGTGTCTAGACGACTATACTTGGGCCGCACGTCCTCTTGATTTACCACTTGGGATTTAATTCGAAATCAATGCTATACATAACAAACGAAAATGTTGTGGTTCCACTAGGATATTGGATTAAATTAAACATAGTCTTGAAAGGGTAGCTGTTTCAGTCCCATTGCACATCGAGACTCCCTGTTCCCGTACCTAAGTGTTGAAAATAATTATACAGAAAAGGAAAGAATAGAAATATTTGTAAGTATTTTCGTAAAAAGAAAAAAAAAATTGTGTACAAAATTTGACGTTTGTATGTAGTATTGTTTGAAAATTTTGTGTAAAATGTGTCTAATCTTGTTAAACAAAAGAAATGTAAAGAATTAATTATAGATATTGTTAAATTCTTGATTGTTATAAGTGTGTAAAATTGTATGAGGTTAATATTGGCCTTAACCCTTCATTAGTGCCTTTCTAAGGTCTTATGAGGTTGAGGGCGGCTTTTATTAGCATTTGGAGAACTGTCTAACACATGAGTTCTTTTCAAGCTGAGTAAGGGGCATATAGATGGTGTCTTAGGTTGAGACCCTAGGTGATGGGTTCAAATTGGATCTCAGAGATACTATAGACTGTGCCTAAACCACAATGTGGGAGTAGCCAATCGGGGCCTAAACCTCAATGAGGGAGTAGCCTCCGTAGTATCACCAAAATGAGTCCTCCCTCTCACTTACCTCTTAATCTGGCCATTTAGCCTTCGGAAACAAAGGAAAGCGACTTATGTCTAGGCGACTATCCCTAGATCGTATCTCACCAATAGTAGTGGTTTCTATTGGGCTCGACTTACAACTTGTAATCAATTAAGATATTAACTTTATTTGTAAAGATAATAATACACTTGAACATAACCTCCATTTGTAAATTGTGTGTTTTGCACATTTTATACTTGTATAAACTTCTTACGTGGTTTATTTGTGAAAAGATTGTGGATAGTTTGTAATTTATACTTCTCTTTATACTTGTATAAATCATAAATAGTGAATTCGTGAATAGTAACGTGTGAATAGTGACTCGTGAATAGTGAAGTTGATGTATAAATCACTAATTTGTAATTACCTCACTTTTCACTTTACTAACTTCTTTTAATTTTAATGATATTCAGGATTCCTATGAATGACCGAGCCTTTTGGACCAGCTAAATTAAAGGAAATTGAAGAAAGGCTCGCTCGTTTGAAAGGTCCTTCTGATAGGAGCATAAAATGTGACGTTATATTGTTTAACTCCCTATATTTTGCTAAGTTATTTCCTTTATCTTGATCAATTTAACTTAGTTAGTGTTTTTCAGGTGAAAATGGAGTCTCAAGGTCCGAAGAATAGCTAAGGAAGCACAAGTGTGATAGGAGCAAAAAGTGTGACAATATTATTGAATATGTGCCCCATTTTAGCATTGTTTCTCCCTTAAGTTTCGTGTTTTGAGTCAGTGAGTCGTTTTCAGAGTCTTGTTGATTGTTTGGAGTGAAATAGGCGAAAAAAGTAAAATTCATGAAAAATCCTAGCTGGATCAGGATTCCTAACTGTCAACTGTTTTTGCGGTCTTTAACATTTTAATTCCCTTTAATTTCTCTAGAAAATTCTGATATTCTCCTGCTTGTTGTAGGAAACATTGCCTGGTGGAACTCTTGGAAACAGCAATGATGGAGTCATAAAAAAAGCATTAAGATATTTGACCAAGCAATGAAGAAGGGAAATAAAGGAGAAAGAAGTTTTCAGTTGAGGAATAAAGAGAAAGCGTTTCAGCTGGAAATAAATAAAGGAGAAAGAAGTTTTCAGCTGAAGAATAATGGAGAAAGACGTTTTCAATTGAGGAATAAAAGAAAAAGATGTTTCAGCTGGAAAAATAAATAAGAGAAAGACGTTTCAGCTTGGAAATTAAAGGAATTGCCCCATTATGAGAGAGTTAAGGCCATAAAGGAGACGTTTCAGTTGGGAAAGCCAACCAATGCTCCCCTATAAATAGGCAATGTCCAGAATAGAATTTGCATCACTTCCCAGCCAAGATCACTTCCTGGCCAAAAACCATTCCAAGACTGCCCAATTCACTCCTTAAACCTCCATCTCCTACAACCGTGACACCATCCATCCATCAACATCCATCAATCTACAAAGCTCTAAGGCGCTGAGTCAAGGACGCTCCACCACCATTGCAGAGACAAGTTCATCACCTTGTTGCTAAGCCGCTGAGGAAAGCTTCAAAGTGTAACTATGACTCTACTTACAATTTTTGTTTCGGTTTTGTGTGTTTTAATTTGCGAGTTGTGTAATTGGAGACAAGGAATTTTCAGAATATTTTTATTAATATTTTTGAGATTTTCAGTTTATTATTGAGTTAACTTCGAGAATTCTTTTATGATGCATGTTACAATCTTGTGCCCTTTTACGTGTTTAGGTAATTTTCAGAGTTAGGTTCATAAGTTTGCATGCTAGAATAACGGTGAGAGTTCTTGTGTGTTTGCTTAATTTGCCAAGAGCAATTGTTATTTGTTAAGACGCTGAGTTAAACAAGTAGTAATTAGTTCTAACGGGTGGTAAAAACTATGTTCAATGGTTAAATGATTCTGGAAATTACGTGTTAAATTCTATGTGTAATGGTTAATTTGCACGTGTGAGTTGATTCGAGGGTTAGATAATACTACTAGTTAAGAGAATTACGCTGAGTGTTTTCGAAAATTAGTAGTATTAGGCTTGGTAAGGACTTTTCCGATCCAAGCCTACATTAGAACGAATCAGATAAATGGATTGATCCGCTGAGGCTTTTCATTTGAGCTCTTATCTAGGCATTTAAAATGGGCACATTTTTGTAGCATGTTGAAATGGATTTTCTGTTTTTACACTTAGTAATTTCTCGTGGTATTGGTCTAGGTTGGGAAGTCGATCATTGTATATAGTTTTATTTGTTTTGTTTTTATTTTAAGTAGATTAGGAACCAAATTCAAAACCCCCATTTTATTCTTTTATTTGTTAATTGACCTTTTTGTGTAGGTGTACCCTACAATCCCCGGACTGAACAATCTCTGCTTATCCTATACTGACAACTACATTTTGCAGGGTTAAATTGTGAGGCTATTTCAGCCGCATCAATTTTTGGCGCCGTTGCCGGGGATTGTTAAAATCCCTTGCACTTAAAGTGTCATCGATTTTGTTGTATATAGAATGCATGCTAATTTTTGTACTACACTTGTGGAATGGTGACAAATTGCGATTTCGGTTAGGCCAAGCTTTAATTGTGATTTAGTTTAAGTTTTATGAGTGTTACAAAATTAAGCATGTCTTTATCATTGTTGTACAATTTGTAGAATTGTTTTTTTTTAACCATATTGTAAATTGAATGTGTTTCACTTAGATTTTTATACTTAGGTTATGAATTTAGCTAAATACTTAATTGTTGTAAGTGTGTAAAATCGTATGAGTAGACAAGGGCCCTTTTGTTAATATTGGCCTAAACCCTCATTAGTACCTTGCTCAGGTCTCTTGAGGTTGAGGGCGGCCTTTATTAGCACTTGGAGAACGGTCTAACACATAAGTTAATTTCCCAGCTGAGTAAGGGGCGCATACGGATGGTGTCTTAGGTTGAGACCCTGGGTGATGGGTTCAATTGGATCTCAGAGATACTATAGAATGAGCCTAAACCACTATGTGGGAGTAGCCGATAGGGGCCTAAACCTCAATGAGGGAGTAGCCTCCGTAGTATCACCAAAATGAGTCCTCCCTCTCACTTACCTCTTAATCTGGCCATTCTGCCTTCTGAAACAAAGGAAAGAGACTTATGTCTGGGCGACTATCCCTATATCGTATCTCACCAATAGTAGCGGTTTCTATTGGGCTCGACTTACAACTTGGAATCAATTGAGATATTAACTATGTTTATAACAAACTAACAAAATGTTGTGTGACATGCTTAAGGTATATTGGATTAAACATGACCTTGTCGAGGGTAGCTGTTCTATAGTCCCATTGCACAAACAAGGTCCTCTATTCCAGTACCTAAGTATGTAAATGTAAAAGTAACTTAGAAAGTAGGAAAGACATAATGTTTGTATTCCTAACCTTGTATATGTTACTAACACTTGATCTGGTGAGTCCTTTGGAAGAGATACCCCTCCAGGAGCACACATTGGAAGAGATACCCCTCCAGGAGGCACGCAAGGAATGAGCACATGTGAACAAGAAGAAGAGTCCAGGCTGAAGGACTATAAATATTAAGCGCTGCATGGGAGGCAACCCATTTCAATTGAAGCTGTGGAGGAGCCATCAACGAGAGTTGAAGCTGTGGAGGAGCCATCAACGAGAGTTTGACATTTCTATCCCTTCACTTGCTTTAGTTGAATTGTACTTGTGTCTGTTTGTTTGTTTGTTTATTTTACCTTTCCCTTATTTTCGTAGCCCCCCATATTTAGGGTCTATATACCATATTTTTAGCCTACATTGAGGACAATGTAGATTCTAAGTGTGGGGTGGGTTTACACCTTTATTTTCAGAATATTTTCAGTTAAAAAAAAATATAAAAAAATAAAAATTGGTTTTTGAGTCTTTTTGTTTGTTTGTTTGAGTCTTAGGATGCTCCTAACGTCTAGGATGAACATGTCTCTGAATTCATGGCTGAAGGTTTTCACAATCAAAATAGGACTTAATTGAATTCTGTGGTTAATCGACATTGTGATGCTTGTATGAAGATTTGAGATAGGATTGTAACTTGGTTCATTAAGCATGCTAGGATTAAGTCTGATTCATTTGACCCTAAGTGAGCTGTTGAGCTAAAATCTTTCTTTTCGAGTGCTTAATTGATAATTCTAGAATTTCGTGGCTGTATTTGCAAAACCTCATCATTCTTTGAAAATCCAATGATCATGTGCCATAGATTTTAATGGACTAGAGAGTACTAGAACTCGGCTGTTGTGACTGTCAAAACTTGTATGCCATAATATGCACTGATCCTGGATAGGATAGAAGGCATTAGGGTAACCACCATAGCCAAACAAGCATGTGTCCCCAATTGTGCCCGTCGTGGGACTCCTTAGAATGAACCCCTTTGAGCCTACGTTGAAAACCTTTGTTTCATCACCCTCACTACCCTACCATGAGCTTAGTACAGGATATCTCTACCCTTGTCTTAGGGACTTAGTAGAGCATGACATAGTATGTAGGGGTGACGATGAAAGACAAGTGTGGGGTGGGGAAAATCCAAGAAAAAAAAAGAAGAGAAAGAAAAAAAAAATTGCAATAAAAAAAAATGAAAGAAAATGAAAATGAAAAAGAAAGAAAGAAAAGCGGCAAAAGAGAAGAAAAATTGAAAAGAAAACTCTTGGGAAATTGTTGAAGTGTGGTTTTGGACTTTCAAATTTGTAGAAGGCTCAAAGTTGAAAATTATGCCTTTGTCCATTCCCATGTTCGTTAGAGTGAAGGTTTGGCCCAAAACAATGATATTTGGTCTGCAAAAATGATGACATAAGGTGGTCCTTATATGCTCTGCTAGGTCCTTAGGATTTTTGTATCCTTAATCTTCATTTCGAAAACCCTAGCTTAGCCCCATTACAACCTATTTTAAGTGCTGACTTGATCCTTGAGATGGGCAGTCTTTGGTTAGTGGAGTCAGGTACGCAGTCGAGCTTATGGTTTAGGTCCATTTGTGCACTTAGTCATTTCATGAGGTCTTTAATAAATTCTTCACAAAATGCGTTTATTGATGAAATATGCAAGCTGTTTGTTGCCTTACAATTTATTCTCTTGCATATACTTGAGAGTGAAGCTTTTAAGCATAGCCATTTCTGAGAGAAAAATCGAGAGTATGCCCTGTGAGTTTGGATTGGACTTGTTCGAAACATGCTATCATTCACTGTATAACTTAAGTTCTCCATATCTTGCTTAGTCATATGAATGTCACAGGTTTATTAACCATGGAATTATCTATGCAATTTTGATTAAGTGTTTAACGTGAAAGCCATGAGTTTGGAGTCTCTGAGACAACAGTTAGGAGCAATAGAGTCATTTACTTGTTTTCGTTGAGTCTTTGTTTGTTTTGTTTTGTTTTGTATTTTGTTTTGCTAAGGGACTAGCAAAACTAAGTGTGGGGTAGTTGATAGGAGCAAAAAGTGTGACAATATTATTGAATATGTGCCCCATTTTAGCATTGTTTCTCCCTTAAGTTTCGTGTTTTGAGTCAGTGAGTCGTTTTCAGAGTCTTGTTGAGTGTTTGGAGTGAAATAGGCGAAAAAAGTAAAATTCATGAAAAATCCTAGCTGGATCAGGATTCCTAACTGTCAACTGTTTTTGCGGTCTTTAACATTTTAATTCCCTTTAATTTCTCTAGAAAATTCTGATATTCTCCTGCTTGTTGTAGGAAACATTGCCTGGTGGAACTCTTGGAAACAGCAATGATGGAGTCATAAAATAAAGCATTAAGATATTTGACCAAGCAATGAAGAAGGGAAATAAAGGAGAAAAGAAGTTTTCAGTTGAGGAATAAAAGAGAAAGCGTTTCAGCTGGAAAATAAATAAAGGAGAAAGAAGTTTTCAGCTGAAGAATAATGGAGAAAGACGTTTTCAATTGAGGAATAAAAGAAAAAGATGTTTCAGCTGGAAAAATAAATAAGAGAAAGACGTTTCAGCTTGGAAATTAAAGGAATTGCCCCATTATGAGAAGAGTTAAGGCCATAAAGGAGACGTTTCAGTTGGGAAAGCCAACCAATGCTCCCCTATAAATAGGCAATGTCCAGAATAGAATTTGCATCACTTCCCAGCCAAGATCACTTCCTGGCCAAAAACCATTCCAAGACTGCCCAATTCACTCCTTAAACCTCCATCTCCTACATGACCGTGACACCATCCATCCATCAATCTACAAAAGCTCTAAGGCGCTGAGTCAAGGACGCTCCACCACCATTGCAGAGACAAGTTCATCACCTTGTTGCTAAGCCGCTGAGGAAAGCTTCAAAGTGTAACTATGACTCTACTTATAATTTTTGTTTCGGTTTTGTGTGTTTTAATTTGCGAGTTGTGTAATTGGAGACATGAATTTTCAGAATA
>JANPXK010000971.1:0-28603 GCA_024704745.1 Rosa lucieae
TGTATTCCGATTCCCTTATTTTTCTTCAAGCTTGAAATTTTAAGAGAGAGAGAGAGGAATAAGAGGAGCTGTAGAGAGAAAATAATAAAGGATTAAATTGGAAGTTCTATGATAAAAAGTATTGAAGGAGGTCCAAATACTAATAGATGAGATCTATAAACTATTACAGCTTGATGTAAAAGTGTAAAACACATTTCGAGTAGTGACATCACTGGTCGAGCATATTCGAGCCTCTATATATATATATATATATATATATATATCAGCAGTTCTCCACTGCGGACGTCCGCAATTTTTCGATCAGTACGGATTTTGTGTTTTCTCCCACTTTTCTATCACACATTCACATCTTAACCGTTCAGTTTTTAGGTCCTAATTTATAGATCACCTCTGCAAAATTTCAGCCAATTTGGTGATCATTAAGGCATTCAAAACTGCAAATTACAACAATATATACGAACGGTTCCGGTTCGACAGATTTGGTTCGTTCGTGTAAATTACAGTTTTGGATGCCTTAACGATCACCAAATTAGCTGAAATTTTGCAGAGGTGATCTATACATTAGGACCTAAAAACTGAACAGTTAAGATGTGAATGTGTGATCTAAAAGTGGGGAAAAACACAAAATCCGTACGTTTTTGCTTATCCGCACCTGAGCAAGATTTTATATATATATATATATATATATATATAATTGAGCATAATTTGTTAATACAATTGCCATTTATGGGCAATAGTACATTGGGAGGAACCCACAAATGACGTAGACAAAGCTCATACCTTCCAAAACAATAAGGACAAACTAATTATCCAATCTCCATTTTGACATTTTCATCTTTCACGTGAGTCAATATACTTAACTCATTCAGTTTCTTACTATTCACTCTGACTTTGCTCAGCTGTACTAGCCGTAACATAGGACTCATGATTAAGGAGGCATAACAAGAATAATTGGACCATGCTTTTGTTTATGGAAAATGCTTAAGATCTCAAAATGTTATACAAAAAACCTATACCAAATGAGGTGACATGTGCCATATGGATTAAGATTTAATAATTTCCCTCATGTCTTTTTTTTTTTTTTTCATTTAAAATAAAAATCAACAATTAAATTTTTTATTTTGATAGAACACCTCTATAGTCCTCTACAATGAAGATGATCTGTCATAGCCATAGTCATGAAATCATGAATACAAAGGACAAAATTATAGACAGAATCTGATAAAACTGTCAAAGAATGGCAAATCATGCAAAGACACTTTACTATTCCTCCAACCTCCAATCCAAAGCCAAGAATACTTGCTACATCGGCATCTTTTGCACCCTTCCTCAAGTGCCTTAATCAATAGTTGAATAATCGAAGCTCGATGCTTTTAATTTCTAAAGATGAGTGACATCTTAGTTAGATTACATGATTTGTTTCAGTTATGTTTAATTTTTTTTTCTCTTCTCAAAAAAAAAAAATTTGTTTAAATTTTCAAGGCTGGGTATCTATAATCATCCACCTCTTTCTATACATCTGTGAACTATTAAATTTGTATAGTTATAGATTGTTTTATTTGATCATCACGTCTTCCTTTTAGATAAGGAAGTTATTTAAATTTTTTTTTTTTACATTTTTAGGTTAATTAAATAAATATTATTAATAGATAATATGTTGCAATTATTTAATTGAAGGTGATGACTGAACACATGCCACGTAGGATGCCACATCCTTTGGTATTAGCTTTTTGTATAATTTTCTGGTGTATGTACCACTACACTTTATTTATTAAACCAAAGTTAGTTGAACCTCCCAAATGGCACAATTATGACAAAGGGTGATTATTAGATGGTTTTAGCCGATGATAAGGGTCGCATCTTTCACTAAGCACAACATTATGGCCACCAAAAACCATAGAAGATCCAAGTACCAACTAACCTTTACAAAAGTGTGGATGTAACCAAGTCAACGTGGCCAAATTCCAATGTAGCACACCCCATAGGGTATTGTCCACATAAAAAGTCCAATCACTCCTGGCCAAAACATTGCCGTAGGCCCTTTTCAATTCCTTTATGGGCATTTTTAAAAGTCCAAGTTGTTGACCCATTTTTTTTTTCTTCAACTTATTTTTAAATCTTGTGTCACACACAATCACATAGATACACTATAATATCAAAGCTTGGACTAATCACTAGTGGAAGTATGTGTTTTGGTGCCCCTTAGACGGTCGCCGTTCCCAAATCCCACCAACGGCATCAACACGACGGCACCAAATCTTATATACTCCTCTCTGTCTCCAACTCATTCCATCACTCGCAAAAGGTTTTCACAATGCCGAGTGATGCTCGAAGCGAACAAGTTTTCTCTATGTTTATATACAACGTATTCTTCAGTCAACAACAAAGTAACATTTTTCTCCCACAAAGCAGCCATAGAGTTCCCGAAACTCCTCTCCCCTCTTTGATTAAAAAGAATTAGGAAAACGTGCTTGGAAAAACGGATAGGGGAATATGATGCGGCCAATGTAACGACGCCACGTGTGATAGGTCAACGTCAACTGTTGATCCAAGGTGGGGGACTAGGTGGGGTTGCGGAGCAGAGGATCTGGAAAACCCGGTGGATTAAAGGCGGGGTGGGGGAAGACGTAGTGAAATGTGGTCCGTATAACCGAAGAAGGGGCAGAGGGAGGAACACGATGGACACCCATTTCGTTTTCTTCTCTATAAAGACCTTCAAAGCTTCAAAGCTTCAAGCTTTCAGTGTCAAGACTCTCTAAAGTTCCAAGCTTTTTCGATTTCCGATTGGAATTTCAGCTCTTCATGTCCACCGAGGCAGAGCCGTCGTCGTCGTCGTCGTCGTCGACGTCGGGGTTCATGACCGACGGCCCTGATGACGTGGAAGACTACATTTCGGTGACGACTCTTATCCTCTAAACGACTCTTATCTCTAACTCTACTGTGCGTTCCTTTTTTCTTTAAAAAATTGGTGCTTGTTGTGGTGAAAATGTAAAGAAATGAGGAGGAAATTGAGTTGGTTTTTCGGAGCGTAGAAAACTAGATTGGGAAATTTAGGTGGAGAAATTGAAGTTTTTGGCGGCATTTTCTTGCGAGAGGAAAGAGGAGTTTTGTTCATGATTGGTGTTTTAGTTTGTTTGTTTGTTTGGAGGTTTGTGTCTAGTGTTGGGTTGCTGTGAAGAGTTTAGGGCAAAAACAAGTTAAAGATTGAGCTTGGTTGTTTGCTTTTGCTTGTAATTTTTTTCACTTTGCCAGCTGGAGTTTAGTTAGTAATTGAGAAAAAGTAAGAGTCTTGAGAAAATGAATTATGAACTGGAATTGGGATTGTTTGATCATTGGTTCGTGGAAAATCGAGCATTTGATGAGTTCATGTTGACAATAAGATGTTGATTTTGATTGCGGAGTAATTATGGTTTTTGAGCTGTTGAGCTTTTATATGTAATCTGATTGAATTGAGAGCTGAGTTTTGTGTGTTGAGAATGTAAGACTGTGATAGGGAATCTGAAGGGTAAGGAAATGTTTGAAATCGCAGGCTAATGAAGGAGAACCGGCATTGCCCTGGGACATATTTAGTCATGTTTTTGATCTTGTGCAGAAGGGAAACCAGGCTTTTCGAGAGAACCGATTTGAGGAGGTGACATTTTGGCATTTTATCCAGAATATATAAGAAAGTTTGTTTTTTTTATTTGTTCAATAAATCTTCCAAGAAATGAAAGAATAAACTCAAGTGATTTTCTGTGATGCACCATTTTGTATAAATAATTCTGATAACTCTGAAGCAATTGTTTTTCATTTTACTAATCACTCAAGTTACTTTCTTCAGGCAATTAGCTGCTACTCAAGAGCCAATTACATTAAACCATGTGACCCTGTTATTCTTGGCAACCGAACTGCTGCTTATATCAGGTTAATTTTCACAATCGCTTTATTTTTTCCCTCCGCATTTACTTTTGTATCATTACTTCATTAGTTGTCCAGGGTGTGGTTTTTCAAGCACCACCTGCATGACTTCTTACCTAAATTTTGTTACACTATTGTAAACCCCATCTCTAACAGGATCAGTAAATTCCTTAAACGCATACCGGCGTCGGCTTCTGAATATAGAGCACGGACTGGATTGGATCCTACAATACATGCTGAAGTATGTCTTAATGGCTCATTGTTTATGTATTAGGAGAAAAGATCATTTTCAAGTTTCAACCAGATAACCTTTAGAAACAATCTAAAAAAGTTAAATAATTTTTCTTTCAGCTTGCTTTAAAGGATGTGGAGAAGCTAATCAACCTCCGAAGTAATTCAGCAAAACCATACATGTTGAAAGCTGAAGCTCTAAGTTTGGTAAGTGACTGTTGCTTATTTGTCTTTTCTTATTTTGGGAGAAGGGCCATTGGATTATGCAAGTGGTTGCGAATCGATCCTCCAGGAGTCTGCCTTTTTTATGCTGATTTTATAATCAGTTAAAACATTAATATTTTATATTTTTTAGTTAGGTGCATGTCCGCCCTATGATAGATTTCTAGGAATTGGTTGTCCATCATATTAAGGCTAACGTTGATTTGAATTTACAGCTGGAGAAATATGAAATGGCCCGGGATATTATCTTATGTGGTCTTCATGTTGACCCTTTAAGGTAGTACATAACTGTTTCCATTTTGTTGATTACTAAACAAAATATAGATACCCACTGGCTATATAATATGCTGTTTCTGAGTTTGTGGTCTGCTTTATGTGCTATTCAGTAGCAATCCTCTTCGGACAGCTCTTCAGAATTTGGAGAGTATACAAGTTAGCATGACAGGGAAGATAAGCCATAGTAAACCAGAACGAAAAGCAGAACGCAGCGATGATTTTGATTGCACGTTATGTTTCAAGTTACTCTATGAACCTGTGACAACGCCTTGTGGACATTCCTTTTGTCGATCATGCTTGTTTCAGTCAATGGATCAAGGTGAGTGTTTTGCTATTATTGAGTTATTTCAATTGTGCCGGCATATATATCCTTCTTTTCCTAATTTTTTTCCTTGACCTGACTGATCTTAGGTAACAAATGTCCATTATGCCGAAGTCCTAGAACATGTGCAATCAGGTAATTTGCTCATTTGGTATTAATTGAATGAGATGCCTGTATTCATTTACTCATTTAGCAACAAAAGCTTTGCTTTGTTGTTTTTTTTTCTTCCCTACATATGGCCTATGCTATTTGTAATGAACATGTCTCTGCACACCCAGGCAGTAATCCCTAAGTATACACTATACACTGAGGCTGACATTTGGAAAATACAACCTTATAATAATTAAGACCTGTGGTTCCACCCTCTGTGCACATATAAACTTTAACCAATGTGAAGTTTCTTATCTGTCAATTTGTGTTTAGGCAATCAATTTGGTGTGGTCGTTTAAATTGTTGTCCTGTTCACCATTCAGACAATGCTAGGCTTTAAGTTTCTTAGTATGAAAGTATTTGCTAATTGTTTTTGTCTAATTAGTGTTGAAGCCTTTCGGATTTACTAATACTGCTGTGTTTTTAATAGTCTATACTCTATACTCTGTACTCAATTTCTTTGTACTCTTACCAGTGTGACACTTAACGACATTATACAAAAGAACTTCCCAGAGGAATTTGCTGAAAGGAAGTCAGAGAATGATACAATGACAAACTTTGGTGCTGATTTGATGCCACTCTTTGTAATGGATGTTGTCCTTCCTTTTCAGAAGTTTCCACTACACATTTTTGAGCCTCGATATAGACTTATGGTAAGCTGGGTAACAATTTCTAATATTCAAACATGGTTTTTAAAACATAATTCAACATAGACACTGCATTTGCCAGCAGATATATGCTGATAAGCTCATCTAGCAGCATACTAGGTACCTGCTTGTTACATTAGTAAGGCCCATCGATTCTTTTGTTTAATATTTGATACTTCAACTACAGGTGAGGAGGATAATGGAAGGCAACCGTCGGATGGGAATGGTAGATTATTGTTACTGGTCCTTTTCTTTCCCTTTTAACTTTTAACATGTATCAAGGTTGACCCAATTGAAACTTTCACTGATTGTGGCTTGTTATTTGATGGTCTAGGTCATCATCGATTCTACAACAGGTTCCATAGCTGATTTTGCTTGTGAGGTGGAAATTACTGAGTAGGTCTTTCATCTTGCTTCTTTCCTCAATTTTTTTTATCATGGAAATGCCATTGATAAACTAGTGCAAATAAAATAAATAAATAAAATAAAATAAAAAACTGACTATAATGGTTATATGTGTAGGTGCGAACCGCTTCCAGATGGGCGTTTCTATTTAGAGGTTGGATATGATTGCTTTTTGCTCAAATCTATGTTTACCTCTTTTTCATAAATTGTGAATGGCTAAACTGGTCTACTTTGAAAGAATCTACTTTTTATTCATTCATTTTGGTCTTGAATTATGTAGCCAAACTTCCAAATAAAAGAAAAGTCTTCTCTAAGATACCTATATTTCCATGGTTGCACATATTTTTGCTAAAGTTGTGATGTTTGTCTTATTGAATGGTGTCTGTGTGCATCTTTTCACAGATTGAAAGTCGCCGAAGGTTTCGCATAATTCGATCTTGGGACCAAGATGGGTGAGCTTGTCTTATGATCTGCTAGCTATTCGTTTGTGTACTTACTGCTCTGTTCAATATCTTATCTTTGTAATATGGTCTTCAGGTACCGAGTTGCAGAGATTGAATGGGTACAGGATATATGCCCACCAGAAGGATCTAGTGAGAGAACAGAAGTAAGTTTATGATAATTTTGCTTCGCATATTGATTTCTCTGTATGAGCAATTCGTCTTTATTTTGATTATTATTCTTTAAACATGACAAAGGTAGTAAGAGAAGCTTGAATATGATCTGGTGCTTTGAATTTTTTCAAAATACACTATTTTATACTTATCTGCTAAATGCAAAGCTGTGGACTTTCTGTTGCAATTCCCAATATTTAACATGGTGATGGACAAGGCATCTTATAATATAACCTATTGAACTAGATTTGGTTCTGATTCTCAAAATATAGAGCTTCGAATTGAATTAGGTCAAGTATTGCTCTTACTAAACACCGTGTAGCTAATGTGTTAAATTTAACTGTAGCATTCATCATTTTGGTTGTATATCTTTGTTCTAACTTCTATATGTGTACAGTTGCAGGAATTGACGAATAATGCAGCAGAATATGCTCGCTTATGGATAGGGCGCGGTAAAAGAGCAGCAAGTCGAGGTATATTGTTGAATCCTGTGATTTCAGATTAATTGTTACTAGAGTCAAACCTTATGGGATAATGTTGTTTCTCGTCTTATCTATTTTAAATTTCTGCCTGAAAAACTGGGGAGGACATGCTCACCATATCTTATTTAATTTTGACCAGTAGAACTGTTTTTAAGGTTACTCTTTAATGCCTGCGTACATAAGAATGATTTATGTTCCTATTCTTATGACGTGTCTCCCTCTGTATCCTTTTTGTTGGATGACACCAACTCTTTTCAGATCGAAGACGACTTGAGAAACTTCTCAGCGTAGAAGCAATGATGCCATCAGTTCAAGATCCTGAGCGCTTCAGCTTCTGGGTAAAACGTTATTTATAAATTTACTTTTCTATTTATTTGCAACTATTTATGAATACAAGATCAAGTTATTGACAGTTATTAGCATGTTCCGATACAGCTGGCTTCCCTTTCAAACCGACGTCCTCACGAAAGATTGGATCTCTTATGCATGAGAGATACAAAAGAGGTAGGAATTGCACTATTTTGAGATCTTCTATGTAATGCCAATGCCACACTACTTCTGCTGCATTGAATTTATTCCATGGCATATGAACAGCAGAGCTTCCAAGAGAGGAGTAACTTGGTCATCAGACTAGTAATATCTACTCTTGGTTTACATACTGAAATGTTTCGCATGCATTTTTCGCTTTGCAGAGAATACAACGGGGACTAATATATCTCAAAGCAGAAGAGCAAGGTTGTCAAGTGCAATGAGAAAAGCTGTAACGGGTCAGTTCTTCATTACTGTTATTGAAATATATTTTAGAATGTATACTATCTGATACAAACAAATTGTATACTCCAGAATTCAACATTCTTTGATCCGCCAAATGTTGGTGGATCCCTGTTCTTTGTTGTAACTTATCGGGGTTAGACCCATACAAAATAATATCAATAAAATCCAACATTTACACCAGCAAATCCCCTGTATCGTCTTCTAACCATATTAATCAGTTGAATGTCCAGAGTGGAATGAAAGTGTTTGACCTTCTAGTTTAAGAGTTGACTCTTTCGAAGATCCTAACCTACATTGGCCTGCATCTTAATTTATTTATTTTTTTGGGTTAGAAGCCGCCCATCTCCATTGGCAGCTGTTATATCTGTTCCTTTTCAAACGTGATTTATTTTTCATTTGTTTCTCTGCAATGGTTGCCTGCATGGCATGCTTAGGCCTCGTCTCACGGATTCGGAGCTCAGAAAAGAGAAACTGTTATCTTTTCCAAACGTTTGGCAAGTGCAGGGTTGAGTATTTCCTCTTGCATAGGAAAATAGGGAGAAAAATAAAACCTTCCATTTGAATGACTACAGTAATCTTATATAAAAATATTAAATTATGTGTACATTCCCTAAAAAATACGTTCGACATTTTTGACTTATATCACTTGAAAGTTGAAACACGCTCTAAAAGTCATATTTTACTAATAATGAGATCATGGCTCGGGACAATTTGAATAAACAATAATCTTGGTTTTAGAAGTGATGTTTTACTAATGGTGAATTAGTTCCAAGAAGCAAGCAGAGTGGGAATAAATTAGAATTTTGGATATATCAACGACAACTTTTGATCGATCTTCAATGTAACAAAAACAAACAATAACATCCATCTTTGTCCTCAAAGCTCTGTTAAAGAAAGCAAATATCAATCGAACTATAGAAAGCTACACATTTTGTAGCATAGGGTCAGCTTTACTTCCTACATCCCCAAACGTAATAATCCGAATCTTCTTATAGATTAATTACAAAAAAATCCTCCAAATTCAATTTAATACCCAACCATCAATTTTATCGTTTTTATTTGTTATTTTCAAATGTTTATATTCAAAACGATATAACAAATAATTTCAACACATATTATGTTAGTGTCCAAAACAACGTCGTTGTTAACTGACTAAGAGATTATTAGCACAAATAAGATAGAGCATTTTTTTTCAGTCGCTTGGAAGGTTCAACGCATTACTCGCTGTACTCCCAACTTCTCTCTGTTTGTTTTACCAATTCTATCACAAACTCGAACTAACAAAACCAAAGAACATTCATCTCTGCACGTTTTGGCTCTGCTTGCTTCCAACAACCTAAATCTTCATCTTCTTCCTTCTCTATCTCAACCATATTTATACACAAAAATCCCCAAAACCCCTTCAGTTTCTCCACCACAACCCCATCAACCCCTGATCTAAACCGCCGCATACTGCCAATTCCTTGGCTATGATCATTAATGCTCCTCCACCACCTCTGCCATAGACGCTGCCTCGAGATATATACTAGACTAACCACATTGTATAGATAATGGGGAGAGTGACAAATGGTGCATCATCAAATGTTCCTCCACAACTCTCCCCCCTCCCCTTTCTTTTCCTTCTCTTCCTTTTCACCTTCTTCAGCAATCTCATAAACAATGTCTCCGCCAAAGGCCATGCAAATTCTTCGGCTACATTGACATTCACGCCTTCTGATAACTTCCTCATCGACTGTGGCGCTCCGCAAGAAGCCAAGCTCCCTGATGGCAGGACATTCAAATCGGACCGCGAATCGGCTGACCTCTTGTCCACAAATGAGGACTTTAAGGCTTCAGCTGACTCCATCAATGCCAATGTCTCTTCATCCGTTCCACCGGATGCAATAGTTCTATTTAAAACGGCGAGGATCTTCTCCGAGGAATCCATGTATACATTCCACATCAACAAGCCCGGCCGCCATTGGATTCGCCTATACTTCTATCCTCTCCCACACCAGACATACAACCTTTCCGACGCAGTTTTCTCGGTGGACACAGACAAGTATGTTCTCTTGCATGACTTTTCTGCCTCGGACAAAGCCACACTGGTGTTCAAAGAATACCTTTTCAATGTCTCTGACAACAGATTCTCTCTCCATTTCCGACCAAAGAAGCACTCCTTTGCTTTTGTCAATGCCATTGAGGTTGTCTCTGCTCCAGACTCTATTTTCAATGACTCTGCCACCACTGTTCCCGTAGCCGGAGACTTCAACGGCTTGCAAAACTACGCTTTCCAAGTCCGGTACCGGCTAAATGTGGGAGGGCCATTGGTATCACCTCAGAATGACACATTGTCAAGGACTTGGGAGCCAGACACTCCATACAATGCATTTCCTCAGGGCTCTCAAAACGTGTCAGTTGCTCCGAAAATCGTCAAGTATCTGAAGAGAGGAGATGCCTCCTTGATTGCCCCGAATTCGGTCTATGCAACTGCTCAGCACATGCAGGATTCTTTCACAAGCAACCAGAATTTCAACCTCAGTTGGAAGCTCAGTGTTGAGGAGGACTTTTCCTACTTGATCAGATTACATTTCTGCGACATTGTGAGCAAGACCCTTGATAACTTGTACTTCAATGTATACATTAATGGCATGATGGCTGTCTCCAATCTTGATCTCTCTTCACTCACCGGCGCGCTATCCACTGCTTTTTACAAAGATTTCGTGCTCAATTCCACAGCGGTCTCCACCTCAAATAACACCATCAACATTCAGATTGGTCCTGGCACTACTCAGTCCGGGACTCATGATGGACTGCTTAATGGAGTGGAGGTCTTGAAATTGAGCAATGAAGCAGAAAGCTTGGATGGATTTTTCGCGGTTGATGGGAAGTACAAGGGTCCGGTGAAATCATCAAACAAAATGAAGATAGTTGCGGGTGTGGGATTGGGAATGGGAGTGACGGCAATGTTCTTAGTTGGCGTGGTTTATATAAGGTGGAAAAGGAGACCTCAAGGTTGGGAAAAGAAAGATAGCTTCTCATCATGGTTGCTTCCTATACATTCCGGTAACTCTAGCTTGTTCTCCAAGTCAAGTAAGTGTACTTCTAGAAGATCAAGCAGCATTTTCGGCTCACGCAAGAGCAAGAGTTACTCAACTTATGTTTCTTCCACTTGCTACGGCCGGTCCTTCACTTTCGCTGAGTTACAAGCTGCAACTCAAAATTGGGATGAGAAGGAAGTGATCGGTGTTGGGGGGTTCGGGAAAGTGTACCTTGGGGTGTTGGAAGATGGTACTAAGCTGGCTATCAAACGAGGGAACCCGAACTCTGAGCAAGGTATTAATGAGTTCAGAACAGAAATGGACATGCTCTCCAAGCTAAGACATCGCCACCTTGTTTCACTGATTGGATTCTGTGATGAGAATAATGAGATGATACTAGTGTATGAGTACATGGCTAATGGACCCCTTCGAGACCACCTCTATGGCTCGAACCTGCTTCCATTGTCATGGAAGCAAAGGCTCGAGGTTTGCATTGGCGCTGCTCGTGGTTTGCATTATCTGCATACTGGTGCAGCACAAGATTATCCATCGTGATGTCAAGACGACGAATATCCTCCTGGATGAGAATTTCGTTGCAAAAGTAGCTGACTTTGGACTGTCAAAAGCTGCTCCATCGTTGGAACAAACCCATGTCAGCACAGCCGTGAAGGGAAGTTTTGGTTATCTTGATCCTGAGTACTTCAGGAGGCAGCAGCTTACTGAGAAATCCGATGTGTATTCTTTCGGCGTGGTTCTTTTTGAGGCATTATGTGCAAGGCCTGTTATATGCCCCACTCTACCAAGAGAGCAGGTGAGTTTGGCCGAGTGGGCAATGCAATGGCACAGGAAGGGCATGATTGAAAAGATTGTTGACCCTCAAATCGCTAGCTCCATCAACGCTGGTTCGTTGAAGAAGTATGTAGAAGCTGCAGAGAAATGCCTTGCGGAGTATGGTGTGGATAGGCCTGGCATAGGAGATGTGTTGTGGAACTTGGAGTATGCTTTGCAGCTTCAAGAGACAGCCTCACAGATTGATGCTCGAGAAGACAATACTTCGAGTCTCATTTCTTTGGATAAAGCAAGTGAGAAAGATGACACAAACTCAAAGGATGGCTCTGCACTTGGTGGTGCAGTGAGTGAGGATTCTGTAGTCACAGCTGGTGGTTCTCCTCTGTTTGATAAAGGGAATGTCCAGGGGAGGTAACCGGGCACTTTTCCGAATACACTAAAACTTTTCAATTTTCTGGGGTTGGAGTTCTTTGCTCTCTGCATTAGTTGTGTGATTGATTCAGATATGTTTACGTACATGTTCCCAGCTTTCTAATTAGCTTGTAGATAGGCCCTCTTGGTTGTTTATAACCCTTCGGATTGAGTTTTCAATAGCATTGTCTTGTGTTTTTGTACTTCTTTAGTACTTCTTTATAAATGTACCAATTTCTTATATATCATGATTTTATGAGGCGGTAGGTAGATGACAAAAGTTTACAAAAAAATAACAAAAACCAGAATATCATTCAAAATAATAAACAAATTTCCTGCACCATATAACTCTAATCATAGCTAGACTTCATTAAACTATAATTTAATCATGCTAGATAATTAACAGAACATGAAACATGAACTGAAATACAGGCAAACCACTAAGTCTCTGACTGACGTATACCATGAAGATCATTGCGCATCTTTAGTCACTCCATTCATGTACCAAAACTCCAAAGCTTGAGCGCCACATTTTCTGCTTCAGTAATTCCTTGTGTCTCCTTTTCTCCATCCAATTGTTTGCAGAGTTCACACTGGTGCCTGCGGTTCCCATTATACCCTTCAACTCGATATTGGATCCTCAGAGATGACTGGAGAATCAGATTTCCATTACAGTCAGTTCTGTTGTGACCAATTTGCAGGCATCTACAGAAGCGTCTGCAACTTCCCCCAATTTTCAGCTCCGGTATTGAACCGATCTTCCTAATTTACCAATCCAGCAGTTAGAAAGATTTTACACTTCGTCAGTCAATTAGCCAGTTTGGAAGCCAGAACTCTATGCCGAGCCACCAGTACTTCATTCATTTGCGCGATTTGGTGCAGCAGCTTATTAATTTTCTGCACATTATAAAAATCAAAATTTAGTAAAAGGACAGCTAACAGAAAGAGACAGCGCCTAGCATCAACATGTGCAATCAACCCCATCCTGAGATTTTCTCAATATCTCTATCAACAAAGTCCTACAACAACAACAAAAAAAGCTCCTTTCGAATTGACAATGCAACAGACACACTATCAACACTAGAAAGTTCACAAATTATTAAACAAGCAATGCGTAAAATCAAAGTAGATGGAACTCATTTATAGGATGCTGTAAATTTTTCACTACTTAAGCCAATGCAAAAACAAAAAGCCATGTAATTTGGCATTTCCCACAAACACACAAAAACAATCCAACTGAGGCAATTGATCAAACACTTGGTGTGTGCAAGCAATCAAACCTCATCTTTCTGCTTGATAATCAAATCGGAACGCTTCCGATACCGCCTCCGCCTCACTCGCAAGTAAAACGACCACACACACCATAAACACCACCGCCACAATGCCCGCCCAGAACCAAAGCACCAAACTTTCCCACCCAATCAACGAACCAATCCCCAAAACCTTACAACGCAGTAACCCAACCCAAAACCCACCCAGCTCCTCATTCGCCCCATTTTCCGACCTGGGATCGGCTTCTTCGGCGAAACCGGGCCCGATTCGTCGGAATCGGACGGCGAAACGACGAGAGAGGAGGAGGAAGAAGACGACAGTGATGGGGAGGTCGGAGGTGGAGGTTTTCGTGATTAATTGGAGGGAAAACGGAGGAGTTGGAGTCTCTGATGGCTACCATTGACCATTCCTCGAATTGGGTTTTGGAGATTTGTCCCAGTGCTTCAATTCCAAGCCTTCTGGATCGAATTGGTCGCCCACCATTTTTCCCACTTGACTAATAACTCGGAAAACTTGTTTGTTTAAATCTGGGTCACTGGTAAACACATGTTTATCATGAGGCCGGGTTCGGCTATTAACGGCTCTGATCACACGTCTTAGTCAAGTCACATGTGAATCGACGTCGTCTTTATACAAAATAATTCTTGCTTTTTAAATTCACATGACATGTTATACTTATACAGTAATTGTACACAGTTAAGTACTAATCAAACCTAGAATGGTCACAGGTATACACCGATGATTATCAGATTTTACCATTTTAATTCCTATGATTTTACCTATTTGGTCAATTACTCAATTTCAAATATGCACATTTTAAATTCACGTCATTGAATATTCTCAACGAAAAAAAAATTCACGTCATTGACTACATTTACTTCTTTTATGTTTTTGTTTTATATTTTCCTTAGCCAATTGAATTTATTTGCTTCTTTAGCCTATAGCTTTATCCTTCTTAACTATTTTGTTCACAATTTAAAACTATGAATCAAATTCCCAACATTGGAAACACTTGAACGAAATCGACTATAACAACGACATATACTAACAAGAAAAATTATTTCTAATTTCTCAAAAAAAAAAAAAAAAATGTTTTCTAATGATTAGATTTTACTGTTTTATGAACATAAACTCTATACCCATCATTCATCAGCTAGTAAAAGATGTCATGATATACAGCATCATTTCTATCAAGTTTGGCTCTTCCCTTTTGATTCATCAACTCATTACTAGTCATCATACATGGAGAACATAAGTTAGGGAATCGAATTTCATTTGCAACCTTAAAAAAATTAAAAAATAAAGTAACGTGCTTGGCACCACTTGTTAAACTACCTTGACTAAGAGCTATCTTAATATCCTACAATCACAATAAATAGCTCAGGCTAAAGACTTTTCCTTTCATCTAATGGAAACAGCTAGTAACAGCTAGAGCCTGCAAATGTTAATTGGATTTGCAACATCCAGGATGCTGACTGATAAGGAGTTTAATTAGAGCCCTTTTATAGAGACAAAGACAGTACTTAATTTATCGAGAACAACTTTCAACAATGCGAATATGTATCTTCAATGCATTTCACAGGTTGACAGCTGCTACTGAACCAGATATTAGCATTAGACTTGTAAACTTTGCTTCAAGTGGTGCATGTATGTAAAGCAGAGATCTTAACACGATGCAATACTCAGGTAGCAGGAATAAGATAATTCAGTAATTGATGCTTTCAAATAGATTTAAGAATGTAAATGCACAGGTAGTCTGCTGAATGCGGGTTTCCTAACAAACATTTACCCAAACTTGTCACTCCAAACAATTTGCGGGAAAAGAAAAAGAACAAAACCCTGAAGACTCCGAAAAGCATGGAGTGAGATACAAGTTGTTGAAGCAGGAAACCTTAGTATCATCATGCAGAAAATGAGACTTCAATATTACTTCAAAATGAGATGCACTGTGAATAAGGATACGGATGCCACTAAGCATAGTTGATGCTCTGATGGAATTTCAAAAGCTTGAATTAGACAGTCTAAACTTGTTGATTACTTAAACAATCATGGCAGCAATACTGAAATATTCTCCACAAAAGCATTGCTTCTTAGAATCCAGGATACAGAAAAGGTCATTTTCCAATGCACAAACTTAAAAAGGATGTTAGAAACTTTCTGAATACCAAACTTCACAGTTACTTCATCTTTAATACAATAATTGTCTCTTCTCTACTAAGTACTACTGACATGCCCAAGTCAATGAACCCTACACCTAAAGTTTGCATATGATGAACTACCAAGCAGAAATTTCCTTAATAAAGCTTTTAAGAAGACTAAGGATAAGTGGAGCAGCATATGATGCTAACTTTTTCAGCTCCACAGTAAAAAGAAAAAGAAAACATAGGAAAGTTTGCAGCAATCAATAAATAAAATTCCTTTAAGGATTACTCGAACACGATACAAAGATGATCTCAAGATTGTGAAAGAATTCTACTCTATTGTTCTTGGAAGTTCAAAACAAGGTAACAAGACAACGAATAAACAAAATACAAGTAAAGATGTACTGTTATCAAATTTAAATCTGTTTTTAACTGATGTGTTACATCATTACCTATCAATTATCACACACTGACTGAAGTTGTTTTACTCTGCGATCCACTGCTCCCCTGCACTGGATGCCGCCGAATATCAAACTGGTCGACAGACTCCAACGGAGTAGCCGTCTCATTCCTGATCCTCTTGATCTTGGGACTCAACAAGCCCCTGTGCCTAAACCCGTAAAGCTTGAGCACCTGGTTATCCGCAAAATTGAAAGCCCTCTCCATGCTGCTCAAGCACCTCTCCACCGGATAATCCCCATAACTCCCACAAGGCTTGCAACCCACAAAATGTGTCACAAACGGCCACCTCTCATCCCCCAAACCCGGATGATACTTCTCTATCATCTCCTCGTACCGATCCACCAATCCAGCCCAATACCCGTGCAAGTAGTACGAATTCTCCACAAAAACCTTCTCCATCCACAGATCCTTCTGCGACAGCAACAAGTATATCAATGCAGACTGATCATCCGCCTCAAACGCCGGCCTCCCCTTCAAATTCGCCGTCAAAACCTTCCCGGCCTCCTCCCTTATCGTCCCCTTGGGACCCATCGGAGCCCAAGCATCAAGCAAATCCAAAGACCACTGGCAATTCCTAAACAGAAAGCTCCCGGTATTCAAAGCAATCCAAGACTTCTGATCAAACAGCAAATCCGGGTAGCCATGAATAACAAGATTATGCTTCTCATACTTCCCCAATGGGATCTCAAACACCATATCAGTAAACATGGCATCACTATCCATCCACCAAATCCACTCCACCTCGGGATGCGAAAGCATCAGCTTCCTAATCAAAGGCAACTTGGCCCAATACCCAGCAAGCTCCATATCCAAATGAGCTAAATTATAAACAATCTCAATCCCATGAATCCTACAATAATCGATCTTGTTCTGCCTTCAACAAATAATGGTCTCCAATCGGGTTGTCACAAGGCTTAGGTGGAGACCCGGTAACCAACAGAACCCTAGGCTTACCGTTCACCAAGCTCGGAAACTCCGGGTTCGACTGCAGCCACCGCCTTCTCTCCACGTCCCAATTCCCGATCTTGGGTCCGAGCGTGTACGTCACGTTCGGGTTACTGCTCTGGGTGCCGTTGATGAACTCGTCCGGGTCGCTGTCGGATCGGATCTCGGCCAGGATCCGATTCGTCTCCTCGATTAAGTTCTGGTTGACGGCGTCGGCCTCGGAGCTGCCGAGGTTGCCCACTCCGATCGTGCCACGTAGGACCAGGATGGTGACGAAGCCGCAGAGGATGGTGATTTTGATGTTGTTGAAAGTCTTCTGGATCTGGCGGCCACGTGGCAGGACGCGGCCGGCGGAGGCTGCTCGGGCTGAGGTGCCGGTGCCGGTGGTGGTGGGTAGCCCACTTGAGCTCCGCTTCTGGGGGGTGAAATTGTCCTGACCCATTTCTTGGAATCGCCAAAAGATGAAGTCTTTAGCTGAGGAGAGCCGGAAAAAGAGCTAGAGAGTGAGGAAGGAGGCGGCGGTGGTCATGGCGGAGGTGGGTGGTGTGGAGATTTTATGTAGAAGAGAATGGAGTGCTTAAGACATGTGTCCAACACCGACTGTCGTGGGGGGTTTATGCTTATTATTCTAAGTACTTTCATTTTCATTTTTTTTATTTGGTATTTCCATTTTCTTAATTTTTTGATGTTGTTGTCTGATCTGTATTTTTGAATTTTCCTAAATAGGACTGAATTATTATAGGCCCAAAATGGGGTTGGATTTGATTTGGAATGATTCGGGCCCGGGTGCTTTGTAGTAGTGGTTAATTTTTCATTAATTTTTCAATATTTTATTTAACCTAAAGTAGTTTTATCGTCAAAGCTTGAGAAATTATTCAAAGTTTGGATGCTCGCCTTTCCATTGAATTTGTAGAATAGTTGTATCACTTCCTTTTGTGAAAAGATTATGCTTTTAATCACTATCTTGTTGTCCTTGGAGTTGAATTCATTTCCTCTTTTTCCTCTTTTGATAAAATTCGTTTTTGAGCTTTTGGAGTAACCCTATCTTGGGATAGTTTACACATTAAACATTTAAGGATGACCGATCGAGGCAAGAGTAGGAGCTCAACCCTCCATTGCTTGATTCTATGAAGTCACTTGTCGCAGGATAAAAGAAATTTTAATTTCGTCGTCTATGGACACATCAACATCTACGAGTTGACATTGTCGAAACTAGATCAGATGAGACAACACCCACAAATGGTTGATGTCTCTGCTTTACTTGATGGGACCATAACCACACGACATTATTGCATAAATACGTCAACCAAGATTATGATCTCTTTTGATAAATAAGAGGTTTCGTTGTTAATAAGTGTGTGTGTGTAACTTTGTTAAATACGTCTACATATTCATATTACAATACTTTTTGTTAATTCAACATAATTTTCCTTACATTGTTATACATTTACTTTGATGGTTGCGTAAATTAGTTTCTTTATATTCGAGACTGCATGAAAATTAGTTTACAACTAGACTATACTAGACGAACGAAGTTGATACATTCTTGCACACTCGTCGTGAAAAAAAATATGGTAAATAGATAATTCACTCCCGTATTAAAATATAATCCAATGCGCGTGTTTCTGTGAAGGAGTCAAACGCCTCAGCTGGCTCCGGTCTGTTCTGCACTCCACGGCTGCAAAGCTGGCTGGCTTTGACGCGTAACTTCCAACCTCCAAAATTTCCCACTTTTACACGGCTGATCCACCGTCGTGTGAAAAGGCGGCTCACACCGTCATTAAGCGCGTGAGGGTTCTGTGAGGATGGGATCAGTGAGATGTGTCCCTGATCCAGATGGACCCACAAGATCAACTTAAACACCCCCCCCCCACGTGTTATGTTTTTACTGCCTGTCCCCTTCTTATTTGATTCCTATGATTCCCTTATTTTCTTTTTCTTTTTTATGATTCTAATTATTAGTAATATGAGAACTGCACTACTGCAGGAGGCCTCCATCAATCCAGTGGCTGTTTGCTCTAATTTTCGAGATTACAATTTGGATTGACATTTGTGTTTGTTGCAGTGCTAGGGCGGCTAACAATTTGATATGAAAAATTTGACAGAGGTATCATTTTTGTACTAAAATTTTTAGACTTGTCATCTTAAACTCAAGAGGATCCACAAGTGCTCATGATTCATGAAAAGCTCTTTCTCAGAGAAGTGAAGGCTGGAGCTGGGCTGGGCCAGTCTTATTAGGCATTGGGTTCTGCAGCTTCCCTTGGGCTTTGGGCTGCTGCCTTTGGGCTTTTTGGGCTTCTAATTAAGTAATTAGTTAGTTGTTTCAATCTAATAATTTTCCTACTTTTTAAGGGAGCTAAATAGTTTTTGTGTTTGTACTGTGCCTATTTACTATGATGTAGTGATATCATAGTTTATAGGCTTCTTTTTTTTTGAATAAATAGGCTTGTTTTTCTTAAGTGAGCAATAAACTACTTTTTAAGGAGCTATGCAGTTTTTGTGTTTGTATTATGCCTATTTACTATGACGTAGTGATATAATAGTTTATAGGTTTTTTTTTTTTTTAATAAATAGGCTTGGTTTTGTTAAGTGAGCAATAAATGTATAATGAGTGATCCTATCTCTATGTTCCCGTAGTACCTCCACAGCTTCTTTTTTGTCTATATATGGTAGCGGAATGGTATGTAATAGTCATTTTAGCTTAAGTGTCAATGACAGGTCAATTTGAATTTATTCAAAAAAAAAAAAAAAAAACAGGTGCTCATGAAAGATAATTTTTAAATAAAATAGGTAAAATACCTTCGTCGATGACTAAATTGTCGTTAAAGTGTGTACTTATTATGTCATTTTCTTTAAAAACATAAACCAATAAGGATTTTTCATATTGGTACTTGAAGTCTTTATAACCCTAAATCTTAGGCTTGTAAAGTATTTCTTATACCCTGTGAATAAATGAATTCCAAAAGTTTATTAAAAATCTATGTGGTATAGCTCGTGTGTTTTCGAGTGTTTCTTCATGCTTGACAAAACAACGATTCTTTGTTATATTATCTCTTTTTTTTTAAATCTTAAGAGGATCGACGCACGGAGCATGTAGATCTTCAAAACAAAATTGGAAATGGATTCTCAAGTCGGTTAGAGTTACTAAAATTTTAGCTTTTCATAGATGATTTCAATATCAATATCAAAGACGACTTAAATTTTATTACCGATTTACCTTACATGTAGAATTGTAGATAATAATATCTAAAAAATAAACAAATCCCATTAGCTTGTCAAGAGATTGTGGATCATAGTGTCCAAAACAAACATTGAAATCACAACCCAAGAGTCCTCCATTGAAGATCATCAAACCAAAACTTCTTTGTTAACATAACTATTGGACTTTATTTTCTGTTCAATTACTCTGGACACCCATTTCAAACCAAGTCTATTTCACCTATTTGTCCTTTAATTATTGAGTGTTTCTATTGGTACCTCCAAATTTGCTCAGTTAACCTCACTCTATTATGAATTATTAAATGACATATATAACCTCTTATAAAATGACTATTAAGGACAATAATTATACCCAAAAAATATTATACTTAATTTCTCTAGACTTTCCAATTCAATAATATTATATTGCATTTTTTATTATTTTCTTTATCTATTTTCATTTTTTAATTTCACTACATACTCATTAAAGCATCTATATATATTTAATCAGATTTAAAACTATTCCAAGATCATGTGACATAAAAATTTGCAAGTGATGAGAAAACAGACAGGGACATCTGCACTCCACGGAGATTGATGACTTGTACTAATGGGAAAAAAAAAATGTGACATAAAATTTCCTATCATCATATATGTTGAATGTATATTGGTGAGGGATAACAAAAGAAATCATATTATGACCTAAATCACAGTCTATCCATTATATTTGCAGCAAAAAAAAAAAAAAGAGCTACCAGTAAAAGAAAACTTAAAAACTATTAAATAATTAATCATGAGGTACATAAAATAGAGAAAATAAATAAACATTAAGAAAAATTACTCTCTTTTTTTTTCACATGTACAAGAGAAGGAAAAAAGGTAAAAAAAAAAAAAGAAATTAGAAATTAATTTTTAAAGCCCAATACCTTGTGTTTGATTTTTTTTTATTGGATTAAGAGATTTATGTAATCTGGTTAATGAATGAATATCTAATTAATAGTTTGTTTGCAAATTATATAAGTAAGGTTATTTAGGAAGTTAAGTGAGGTTTAGTGAGTAAATTTAATATTTGAAAATTTGATAGGAGGTGAAAAATGCAACGATGTCAAGTGAGTAAATTTGGAGGTTCCAATAGAAAAACTCTTAATTATTAGCACTAATCAATTTCTAATCTTGATTAATACACCAATCTACCTTACATGTAAATAATAATATCTCAAAACTAAACATATTATTCTTCCCATTACTTATCAACAGATCGTGGATCATGGTGTTCAAAATAAACATTCAAAAAAGTCTTCTATTAAAGATAGTCAGACCAAAACTTCTAAAAAAGAAAACGATTGGATTTTGTTTTCAGCTATTTGTCCTTTTTCTTATGAGCACTAACCAACTTTTGTCAGCATCAGAGACTAATTCTTCGAATCACGTCCAAGAGTCGAGGAAACAATATCAGCAAACAAGTACGTAATAGATGTCAAGTTTGGGAATGGAGAAAATTAAGCTTATTAAGTTAGCTTAGTAACAAACATATTTCTCACAGCTCATCTCCAGCTGCTATAAGACTATAAGAGTACTTTGTCTTAGAGGGTCGGCCGAGCAAGCCAATCCTATGAAGTCTCACAAAAATATGTCGGCCATATGTCTTGATAAGTTGACAACCAATCAAGGGTGAGCGTGGCATATTTAGCCTTGTACAATAATCTGGAAAACCTTTCTCTACTCAAATTAAGGTTATTAAGCGCCCACAGTTTTGGGCTCAGAAATGGACAAAATGACAAATAGCTAGGACATATATCCGTAATTTCAGGTCTTGCAGCACCTCTTAAATTCCAAACCAAAAGCTTCAACATCCATTTGAAAAGCCGGCCGTCAATTGCTTACTTATTCGCGGTCGATCCACCCTCGTGCGAAGGCTGTTGAATCCCACACCGTCGTTGAGCGCGTGAGGAAAAGACATGCATCTTTTTTTATTTTTGTGCGAGTTTGTGGTTCTCTCTCAGATCAGATCAGAATCATCAGATGTTATCGATCAGAGGTTTTATCTTTTATCAAGGGAACACAGTATCATCTTAAAATGTTATGTCCCTAAACTCCCATTACTGTCTGTCGCCTTCTTTCTTTCATTTCTTTTTTTTCTTTTTGTGTTTCTTAAAGAATTTAAATGTTAGTAATACGAAGTAGATCGAGCAAGCCTCCATCAATCCAAGTGGATGGGCGGCAGCCAGCTCAATCATCATGAATGTTGCACCGTTGCTCTCCTCTATCCTCGCAGTGTTGATTTTGATTTCGTATTGATGAAGTTGATGGTTGGGAAAAGGGGCCGGATTCAATCTGTCTGTTACTGAAAAAAGGAAGACTAACTAAAGAACGGAAAATTCTAGTATATGTTGACATATGCCATACATTAAGTTTTTTGAATATCTTAGACCGTTAGATTTAATTAAAAGTTGAATATATCTGATGGTCAGAAATATTCAATAGTGGTGACATGCTTACCAGGTAGCCTTTATAAATTTTTTTTTTTTTTTTTTCAAAATTCTGAATTACATATCTACAATAAAATTAAAAAAAAAAACCCTAAATTGAAAAAGAGGAGAAGACGAGGAAAAGTGGAAGAACGACAGTTTGTTTATGTACAAAGCGAGAAAGAACAACCACTACAACTGGATGTTTCAATCAATACTCAGGTAAGTAGAATCCTTTTCTGTTTGTTCGTCTTCTCCTTTCATGTTGTTTGATGGCAGACGAATTCTACCTTCTATGTAAGGTTTGGAGTGTGTTTCTGGTTTTCTTTGTACTGTTCTCTCGCTCTTTTTTTTTTTTTTTTTACAACACTACAATCCGCATAGAGGTGGATTGGAACATTGGATACACACAACTAGTTCCAACAAACACAGGATTGTTTTCTACTCGGATCCAAGGCAGTATATCTTCCTAGCCTGATAACTTTGTTTTACAATTGACTCTCTAGCGAGATTTGGATATCAACACATACCTACACCCTTTGATTTGAATACACAGACAAATCTGAGTCCATTCCAGTGCTTCGATTCCTATTTTCATTGTTCAATTAATCTTGATTCATTAACCTTGTTTGCTTCGATTTTGCGTTCAGTATATTTGGGAATAGCGAAGACAAGCTGTCACCCTCCAAGATTATATATTCTATGCAACAAGCCTGTAAGTACATAAAAATTCATAATAGATGATCTATCCCAAGTCAAAATTATCCAATAGTCTGGAGCAGAGTCCATGAAATTAGCAATTGCTGATTAGTTATAAAGGGTCGATGGAATTCTTCTATTATAAGACTTTAAAGTTTAGCTAGTAGGTTGCGCCATTATCATTTAGATGATAATGGTGATCAGTTCTTGTTGACTTGATTGAAGAATAAGACATCTTGGTGGCTTTTAGTTCATGTATATCAGGGGCCTTAGCTTGACTTTTTTTTTTTTCCCCTTTCCGTGCTGGAGGCAATGGCTTCTGCTAGTGGACATCATAGTCCCATCCTTGGCAAACATAGAACTTATTGACCTCATGTTTTGATCAACTATCTATCAATTAAAGACTTAATGTCGTATAATAGACTAATGTATCTGATGTAAACCTCTAGCTAGTATTGTCTTGATGTACTCATGAGCATATATATATATATATATATATCAGAACTATAATGCTCCTATTTATACCTACATTAAATCTACAAACAGAAGATAACGTACAGAAATCTAACAATAATGACATTCTGTAATTAGTAATTTTCTGATAGACGAAAAACTCTATGTAATTGCTCGTAAGTGTTGAATGGCTGTGTTTTTATGTTTGGTAAATCTGTGCTATTGTTTGGTTGGAAGTTGTTACATTGGTATATAATTTCTCTAATATGTAGGTGATCTGTTGAAACTAGCATCGTTAATGACATGAGTATTTTTTTTTTTATAACACATTATGATCACTTTTAGGACTCCTCCATTGTGAATCTTAACTGATTGATGTCTTGTTATAGTTTGATCACCAATCATGATACCAAACAGAAGAATTAAGTTGATATGTTAATAGTGCATCAAGTCCTCTTAACTGCATTATTTTACCTGGTTTTCTGAATCAAAATTATAAATAACATGAAGATGAAAGCGTAGACTTTTGTGTGGTGTGCTTATATTTATATGTAGTATTTGATATCTGTGATATGTTATTGAAAGTGGAGAACCTTATTTGGCATCAAGAGCATAATGGTTTAGATAGGTTATAGTATTTTTCTCTTGGAGAATGGTTTGGGCTAGAAAATTAGACCAAACATAATGTCAGTTGATTATGGTTTGTTAATAATTGGGTAATATTTGCATTGTTGCAGGCATGGATGGATCATATGAACCTTCAATATCTGATATTGGTTTGGTGTCCCAAAGTTCGATAAATGGAAGTGACTGTAATGAAATGCAATATAAGGGAGTTCGGTATGATAAGTTGTCTACAGAAGATCTTAAAGGGCAGGAGTTCAAGACTGTGGAGGAAGCTGACTCCTTTTACAATGCTTATGCAAAGGCCATGGGTTTTGATGTTAGAAGCGACTACAAGAGATTAAGTATACGCATAACAGGGAGAGTCACTTCATTGCGGTTGGTTTGTTCTGCTCAAGGGTTTATTATGAAGGACTTGTACAACGAGTTAGATTCAAGACGTCGAGAAATTTTACTTGAGGGTGATGCAGAAGCTGCACTTGCATATATGAGAGGCAAAGTTGCCACATACTCGCATTTCTACTGCAAGTTTAGCATAGATGAAGATAACAGGTTGGCGAATATGTTTTGGAGAGACTCTAATTCGCTGGTGGATTATACTTGTTTTGGAGATGTCTTGGTGTTTGATAGTACCTACAAAACCAATCCTTATGAGAAGCCGTTAGTGTTGTTTGTTGGTTCAAACAATCATTTATCGACCACAGTTTTTGGTTTTGCATTACTCATGGATGAAACGATTGAGACTTACACATGGGTTTTGGAGACCTTTATATCGTCTATGAATAACAAAAGGCTTGTTGCTGTTTTGACTGATGGGGATGAAGCAATGCGAAGGGCTATTGAAGTGGTACTCCCTGGTTGTCCTCATCGTCTATGTACGTGGCACATAGCAAAGAACGCCCGGAGGCACCTGCGTAAGAACAGTGTCTTTTCTGAATTTAGACGTTGTATGTGGGATGAAGTCACTCCAGATGGTTTTGAAAAACGCTGGAATGCTATGGTTAACACACATGATCTCCACAATAAGGATTGGGTTAAGATGATGTATGAAAAGAGGCAAATATGGGCAGAGGCATTTATTAGTGGCCATTTTTTTGCCCGTATGAGAAGCACTCAGAGATGTGAGGGTATGAACAGCTATATGAAGGGTTATCTGAAAAGCGGTGTGAAATTATTTGAACTTATTCCGGCACTTGATAGGGCATTATTACGGCTTAGGAACAAGGTTGTGGAAGAGGATTTTAAGTCCAATAACTCTAGTCATGTCCTTACTTCTTCACTTCGAAAATTGGAACATCCTGCAGGTATTATTTTCACTTGAAGATTTAGCATCTACTTAAAGATTTTAGGACACATAACTTTATTCATGTCTTTTTCTTTTTTCTTTTTTTTTTAACATGGAACATCATGCAGGTACTATGTTCACTGATAGTGTGTTTGAGCATGTAAGTAACGAGATTGATGGGGTCGGCGATTTAATAACATCTCGAACTATGGTGTTTGGTTCAAGTCGTGTATACTTTACATCTAGTTACAATGACAACAAACAAGAGATTGAGTACACGACAGTTTACTATCCTGATGAAAACAATCCTCGTATGGAGTGTTCATGTAAGCTGTTTGAATGCGAAGGCATTCCATGTTGTCATATATTTAACGTTATGAAACATGAGCGTATGAATGAGATTCCTTCATCCTAATTAATGAAGAGGTGGACGAAGTCTGCAAAATCTGATATGCAAATATCAGTTCATGGAGACAACGTCCCTAATGAAGCTATAGAATTTGCCAGGTACATACTTCATTTAATTATATTGAATAATTCTTCTTGTTTTATATTAACAATGTCACTTACTTTTCTTTTCTTTTTTTAACAGCACATTATGATTAGTTTTAGGCTCGTTTGTGAATCTTAACTGATGTCTTGTTATAGTGTGTTGAACAATCAATAATAAATCATATATCGTGCAGGTACGGCCATTTAAATTGTTTTGGAAGTAAACTGTGTTATCTTGCATCAAAAACAAAGGTGGGCACAGACATCCTAAACAGAGAATTCATCAGACTAGAGCCCATACTATCAGACTTGTGGAAAAAATGACATGCCCGCAGAAAAAACGTCGACGAAACAGAGCTTGAAACATTTGGTTGAAACCATAGTAATAATTGTTTTCTGTAAACAAAGAATTTTTCAATTATTTACCAACAGTTATGCAATCTAATTTTGTTAGTGTAAATTTTGTTTACAATGAGTTATTAGTTATTTATGATTACTAATTACTTCAGTTTCAGTGCAAAAGATCTGTCTAAATCCTTTCTTATACACATCTTATTGTGTGTTAGGCATATTATCCTTAGCAAACACATAACTAAATCCTTCCAAAGCAACTTCATATTCCAAAGTCCTGCATCTGCACTCCAATGAAAGAAAATAACAAAAGAATTATCATGAAGTAAGATCCTGATAGAATTCACATGAAGGACGATGGTTTATATGATTAGAAAGTTGTTAGTGCCCTGATAGAATTCAATGTCAACACTAAGAGTACATGTTCTCCTTGCCATGTTATCTGACGGCTGAAATAATAGAACAAATGAGTAAACGGATCGCACTTCACTTCGCTTATATTTGATGTACTAGCGTGGAATTAGCAAAAATGTGATTGAAGAATCCTTATTCAGCTGACAAAGGTGGTCAAAGTGTAAACATAAACGACTTGAGATAAATTTTGTAGTAGAGCTCTAAACTATGGTAATGCAATGTATAAGTGAACTATTTTATAGATGAGCATATATCTCGTGGAGAAAGAAATATCTTATTGAATATGAGATATGTTGTCGAGGAGCAGATATCTTGTTAAGGTGAGATATGTTGTCTTGTCAATGTTGAGATATGTTGTCGAGGAGCAAATATCCTGTGAAGGAGAAGGTATCTCGTTAAGACAGAAATATCTTATCAAGGAGAAGATATCTTATCAAGAATCATATATTTCATTGAGAAATAAATATCTTATATAAGAGCTTCGTGGACCAAACACAATGAAGATAGACAAAGGTCACTTCAAAAAGCTAGACAAAGGTCACTTCAAAAAGTTATATGCAAGAAACGTGGACCAAACACAATGAAGATAGATCAAGATAGCACAGCACGCAGCGATACTGATGAAGATTTGCAAAGGTCTCCAAAGAAAATGAAGGCAATCCACGAAATAGATGCAGCCAACGTGAACAAGAAAAAAGGTCATGGTCGGCCTCGTGGATCAAAGAATAAACCTAAGAAATAACTAATAGCACACACCAAGTTACAACTAGTTACATTTTATCATACTCTTTTGCAAGTTACATTTGATTGTTAGAACTGCATTTCTTTAGGTGTCACTTTAGGTTTTGACAGCGCTGGAATCTCAAATTAAAAAGCAGTAGATGCTATCTGCTCCCATCCTTCGAGGGCCTCCAATTGATGCGTGCTAATTGCAGCAGCACAAAATTCTTCAAAGTCCATTTTCCTATATGCAAGTGGTTCCATCTGCAATCATATAGTGTTTTCATCAAAAGCTGATTATACTAAATTTTAAAATGTAAGAGAACAAAGAGGATCAAATCATAGTTTAACCAATTGCAAAGGGGTTGAAATATTTAATCAAGCATACTGGTAGCTTGCTCTAGCACATGCCGCAAAAGTGACAGAACTTTAGAACCAACACAAACGAAATCAATACCAGCGAAGCTATATATCTACAGTAGTATTGAAATGGTCAGGACAGCTGAAACTCGAATCTACGAGGCACATGGTAAACCATGTCAGAAAATTGAGATGGTTTGGGTATACAATTATTAATCAAAATACCTATTGTATCTCAGATAATCTTGTTTAAGAGAGGATAACAGTATTGCTATAAAACAAGGGTAATTTACAACAATTGCTACCCCAAATTGAAAGAATGTTAGCATCCTCACAATATGATATGTATCATGACATCATGGTGTACTTGGTCAAGGAATTATTGAGGATCCTAATCAGCCAAGTAACAAAGACAGATCCTCCAGAGAGGTCATAAATAGAAGCTAGAGGGGTGAGCATTTATGCAGTTATACAAATGC
>JANPXK010000972.1:0-23812 GCA_024704745.1 Rosa lucieae
TCATATGATATTCATTCAAAAAAAGAAGAAGAAGATAAAGTTCAATTCAAAATGTTGTCCTGTACATAAGACCAAACCTTATGGTTATCTTCCAAAAAGATAATACTTAATTAATTAGTATACCTAAAAAAATAACACTACTATCTGTCAAAATAACACTAGATTGGTGAATACCGAAGCTGAATAAATAAATAAAAAACCTTTTTGGTTTGGGTTTGGGCTATCATATCAACGGTGTTGGTTTTGTTACTTTTGTCAGTGGTGGCTGGATACATTCATAGCACACTCATGAACTCAAGCATGGCAATCACAAATATGATTGGGCCACTGGAACAAATGGCTTTGGCTGATCACCCCATTAAAGGAATCTACTTTATGGTGGTCGGTTCACCTCAGGTATATATACATCTATATTTGTTTAAATAATTAATCAACTATTTTATTGTCCAAATTATATGCATATTTGTTTTTCATGAAAATATATACATTTGTTAATCACTGAAATATGAGAATATCACCCTAGATTAATCAAAGGCTTGATAAGTTTTGAGCAACACCTATAAAGCAACAGATCCAAAAAATTCTATCCTATTCTTTGCAAACAAACTTTTGTTGTAGTTAATGAAATACGGTTCTTCTGTATCAACATTTGATCATAATTAGTTAGGGCATCAATTTATGTTTAAAACCCTACGCGAATTTATAATAGTTTGAGTGTCTCTCTTCATGGATTAGATTTGAGACGTTTTGGGATCCATTCATTTTGGAATCCATTCTTTGTCCTAAGAATTTAAGGATAGATTCTCGTGAGGACCACTTTGATCCATTTTAAAAATAATAGTGTCACTACTACAAAAATTGAATCAGACGACAGTTTTTAACTGTCGTCTGATATGGAGGGTGACTGTCGTCTATCTCGGTGACATCTGATAAAGGCGCATTTAGAGAACTATCGTGTGATGAACTCGACATCTATGTCGACAGGCTCTCGACAACATCAACTATCTTGTGAACTTTGTTCATACAACAGGCAATTTGAGCACCTGTTGTGTGACTGCGTTTAGAAGTCGTTTTTGTTTATAACCATTGTATGATTATTATTCAGACGACAATTTTTATTTTGAGGACATTGTGTATATTGTGTACATATAACATTTTTTTAAATATTTTGTGTGTGGTTATTGTTGTCCTAATAGAATGATTCAATGCATTATATATGCTGAAATTGGAATAAAAAATGACCAAATTAACATATCAATATATAAAAGAGATTGTTATAATCTACATCATGCACCAAATTGGATTGTACAGAGGGGAAATCCTTGGGCTATCCTACGCATTACCTATGCATATTCTAGCCATCTTATATATAACGAACAATTATCTACCCCACTGTTCCTTCAATCTTCAAGCTAATCATTTGATTCACCTCAGACCCAAACTCATCAGGAAGCTCATACAATACTGCCATGCAAAAACTAGATATCATGGCAGCCATGGCTTTCTCATAATCTATTCCCCTTTGCTGAAAGTAAAATAGCTGGTCTTCACCAATTTTGGAGGTACTGGCTTCGTGTTCAATGCGAGCTGTGGGATTCTTGACTTGTTAACAAGTACAGAATGATTTCATTGAGGAACAAAGACTAATGGTATGTTCCATGATAGTTTTACATTATACAAGCACTAACTGGAAGAAAAGCAACAACAACATAATTATTATTTTGGGAAGAAAAAAAATATCAAACTGAAAATTAATACCGAAACAGCCAATTGCAAGGCAATTCTTATGGTTGCAAACCTTCAAACATGCCTTTATCGGCTGAAAATTAAAAAACTAGTAGCACTCAAGGATGTTCCAGTTAATCCATCATCAATTACCTATAATATTCAACTTAAACCCACATTGCAATGCAAGAATATGCTTGTAAACATATACAAGGTCATGGTTAGCCTTATGACAAAACACTCTAGATGATCAATGGAACAGTAAGATAGAGACCAAATCACTTCCAATTGCTAGAACCTGTTTTAACATTCTCAACAAACACTAACTATTTTGTTAACCATCTAGTAAGCATCACAAACAAGCAACCTCGATACAAAACACTAGTGCAAACCCATAGTTTGCATACAATGTACAATTGGACATCATACATAAACATTAGTGTTTTAAATCTATGATCTTCTTTGCTTTAGGTAAAGATGCAACATCATCATGTGGATAAAAATACTTAAGAGCCTTCTTATGTGACTAAACTCTTAAACAGACTTGGGGTATTACTATAATGTTGAGCCAATCCCTATGCTGTGAACTACAAAGGAAGTAATTTCACAACATCCAACACCAACTGAGAGCACAGAGGGAAGAAATTGTAACTGTACCTTCCAGATGAAATGGAAGCATATAAGAATACCAATGGTACAACCACAGTATATAATAGTCCCAACTAATCAGAGTTGGAAAAATCAATCCTAGTTCACCACTCCACCCTATCTAAGGTCGGATTCTCTATTACAACTAATAATCAAACAAAAATTCCAAAATGTGATTGCACCTACTCCACATATAAGATAATAGTCTCATGTAAATAGATAAAATAAAATAAAGCTAACAAAAACTTATTTCCAAGGAAGATGATGATTGGTACCTCATGAAATGGTATTCATCAGCTTCAAGCATACGTACAACCTGAAATGGGTATTCATCAGCTTCCATATACCACATAACTGCCTCTACAGGTCTGGTTTCTTCACAATCAAGCTCAGAACCCTAATCAACACCAACTGACAATGAATTTCATATAACAGCCTCAATTTCAAGAGTCAAACAAATTATGACACCCAAAATTAAAAATTAAAAAACACACAGCGACACCTAAGATTTCAGCAAGCATATAACAGTTTAAAGAAAAGAGGTAAAAGTGAAAGAGAGAAGTCACCTAAAGTTCACTCCTTTTGCAATGCAATAAGACAAGAAGAACAGAGAGTCCAAACCAAACCAAATAGTCGATCTTGCTACATCTCTCCACATGATCAAATCATTCAATAGCTACCCAATTCTCTCAAGACGACCCCCATCATCATCATCCACTATCAACACAAACACAAACATAAATCATACAAAAAAAATAAAAAATAAAAACCAAAGCAATCGAGGAAGACTATTACAAAGATTGAAAGAAAGAGGTCGGGACTAACTTGTAGATGAAGTTGGGGAGGGCACAAAAGGGACCAAACTCAGCTTGTCCTTCTTGGACCTTCTTTTCCTGGGCTTGACAATCTGTTCCCCCAAACCCAAATCCTTATCTTCTCGAATCTAAACCTCTGATCTCCTCCTGGACCTTCAGGTGTTCTTGTGCGAGGCATAACCCAAAGAGCCCATGGGAGCCTCTGCTGCTCTTGCACCGCCTACCAGTTTCGCCGTGGGCTCATCGGGCATTTCAACCCGATCGGCGAGACTGGTCTTTGACCTTCTTGGATTAGGCGAAGGCAAGAATAGAAGTAGCTCGTGCAGAGGGAGCGAAGGTAAAGATTTGCGAGACGAAGGTGAAGGTGATTGAATGAGACCCAGGGAGCGAACTTGAAGATTTGTAAGTCGCGACGCCGATTTGGTTTGGGACGGAGGCTCCAAACGAGAATGGTGACGATAAAGAGGCGGTGATGTCATTGAATCCATGAGATTGAAATGGAGGAAAGGCGTTTCTGGGTGGTAATGGATCGATTAGTGAGAAAGAAGCGATACCTGAAACCCTAATTGTGTCTCTGACGGTGGTAATGGATAGAGAGATTGCCAAGGAGAGAGCATCTTTGGTTGACTGCTTGTACATACATGTACATTTGCAAGCATAATTAGCTATAATGGGCCATGCTCATTGTACCGCCAAAGGTACTAATTCCAACCAAAGGAATGACATGCGGACACACCGCCAGGCGGGCTACAACCTCGGCGTCGGCCGCCTCCAGATCGCCACCGACGCGCCGCCACGCGCCGCGCCAAGTTAGCATCAGAAGCTTCTGAAACTGGGAACTGAAGCATATCAGTCCCACATCGAAAACAAAGACAAGATCAGTCTCTTCCTCACCTATAAAAGGTTCTTCTTCTCTCCTCATTAATTACGCATTCAATATTTACCTACTGTTACTTGTCAACATAAATACATTGACTAACTAACTTAGGCATCGGAGAGCTGAAGACCGCCCAGCGCGGTCTCCCTCTGACGCCCGTTGTATTTTACTTGACAGGTAACGGGAACCGCAACATTAATACAAGTATCGATCCGCCCACCGGATCAGCGTTAACTAAGGTTTGGCTACCGCTAGACTTTTAGACATTAACATTTGGCGCCGTCTGTGGGAACCCTTGAACTAAAGGTCATCCCGCTACAATCACCATGACTAACGACAGCGGGGGAAACGCTGAAGAGCAGGCGGAGCTCCCCGCCATTCCCCAGCCCTCCGACCCCGCGATCGACGTTAACCGCGCACTATTCACAACCCCGGCCAATCCCGGTGGTGAGGCAAACCCAGGCAGCAGCCGCCCGTCAGGCCAGGATCTCGTCACCATGTACGAGATAGCACTGGCGGATCTTCATAAGGCAAACAGGGAGCGTGAGGAGGAGCGTAGAGAGAAGGCCGAAGCCCAAAAACAGGTGGCTGCGCTCATGACACGTTTTGAGGAACTAAAAAACACTTTGGCGGCCACCGACCGCCCGGCACAGAGCGAGCAGTCACGCAGCACCAGGCGTAGTCGATCCAGCGCCGGCACAGCAGCGCCAGGGCCGATCATACAAATGCACGTACCGCTGAACCCACCTGGGTTGTCAGGAATGGGACCACCGCCCGTACCCCAACTAATGTTAGAACAAATGGCGGAATCCCTTCCGCACGCCAACAGCTTGAATGTCAGGGCAAGGACTGAAGGTGATCCGCCCACACCTAGGCGCAAGCCAACTCGGCAGGTCAGTCAGGCCGATTCCGCCGGCGATACAACCGCCCAGTTATTGGAAAGGATGCACCAACTGGAGCAGAGGTTAATCCGGGCGGAGACGGGCGTCCCGACATCAACTCGGAACCCGCTGTTCACTTCCAGACCCGGCCCCTTTTCCGCCGCGATCCTACAGGCCGTCAGGCCAACATATGCAAAGACCCCAAAAATGTCGCCGTATGGCGGAATGACCGATCCCTTTGTCCACATGGACACCTTCAAGAAGGTCACCAACAACAAGGGATTCGACGACGCACCTTGTGCCATTTGTTCAGCGAAACGTTGGACGGCGAGGCGATGAACTGGTTTTTTGAATGTCCGCCAGGATCGGTTGGCTCATTCCATGCACTGTCGCATGCTTTCCTCTCCCGCTTCATCCTATTGTCCGCCGGACATCACAACACAAGTCAGCTGTTCAGCGTCAAACAGGGGGAGGACGAATCACTGAAGGCCTTTGTCACAAGATGGCGGCGGCGCATCTCAGTGCCGCGACCTGGAAAAACTATGGCGTCGGCGGCCTTCAGGAAGGGACTCCTCAAGGGACCGTTCCTCTATCACCTCAATTACAACCATCCCAATGCAACGTACGACCACGTCATGAGTGAGGCGGTCATTCACGCCCAGGCGGAATTCATCACATATGGAGAGACCCCACCACCAGCAACGCCAGCAAAATCAGCACAACCATCTTCCAATCACCAGGAAGCCGCTGATAAGCCCCCCTCAGCACCGCCAGTTGACAAGAAAAGAGAGTGGCAGCAGGGCAGCCACCAAACCAAGCGGCAGAAGGGGCAGCATTTTTACAAGGGAAACCGCCCAACTCATGGGGACAACAACAACAAGCAGACGGAGTCCTCACAGCGGTATGCAGTTTTCACGGTCCTAACGGCCTCATATGAAGATATCTATAATCAGTGCAAGGATCAGATCCCACCGCCACCCCCTCCAAAGTACCCAAAAACGGGCAAACCCAGGAACACCGGCAAGTGGTGCAAATACCACGCGGACAGCGGCCACAATACAAACAGCTGCAACGCTCTCAAAACAGCCATTGAGACTTTATACCGTGACGGCAAGTTGGAGCAGTTCAAGGTACGCCAACCACCGCCAGTGATTGCCAACGTGGAAACCTTGGGCCGCATCAACACCATCGATGGCGGTGCTCCAATCACCAGCATGTCTCACAGGGCAAGAAAGCGCTATGCACGCGCTAACCACCCAAAGGAAGTTTGCAACATCCGCTATGAAAGATCCGCCAAACTCCCGAAGTCAGGTTGGGAACCTATCACCTTTTCAGAGGAGGAGGAACGCGGAGTACATTTACCCCATGACGACCCATTCTTGGTCGATGCCATTCTTGGCAAATTCTCGGTGGGGAGAATCTTGGTGGATAGCGGATCCGCTGTCAACGTCATCTTCAGCGGTTGCTACGACCATCTCAAGCGGAACAGAAAACTACTCCAGGATCACGAGCCACTGCTCAGTTTCTCCGGAGACATCACACAACCACTAGGGTCGGATTACATGCGACTAGTTATTGGCACTAGTCCTTGTATGGCGGAGGTGCACACGGAATTCATTATCGTCGACTGTCCCAGTTCGTACAACGCCATCATTGGTCGACCAGCGCTTAATAAGCTCAAGTGCATCATTGCCGGATACATGCTTCTCATGAAGTTCCCCACGCCCAATGGCACAGGCTGTGTGCGGGGAAGCCAACAGCTGGCACGAGAATGCTATTCAACATCTGTAGCGCGGTCAACGCGCCGCCATGAAATCCTGACAGTGGGTAATGACCCACCACCACCGAATATCTTTGAGGATCCTAGAGATGAAGAGAAGAAATATGTAATGAAGGAAAGGAGCCGGTCAACCCGGACACGTCACTGAAGGTCGTCCGCATCTCAGACGAGCATCCTGAGAGGACAGTCCGCATAGGCTCCCAGCTAGACCCAGAAGTGGAGGCAGAACTCACTCAGTTCTTACGTGACAACGCCACCGTCTTTGCATGGTCCTATGCAGACATGCCTGGCATCTCCACTGAAATAATCACCCATAAACTGACCATCAAACCTTCTTTCTATCCTATCAAGCAGAAGCGGAGGGCCTTTGATGAGGAAAAATACCGGGCAATCGGACAGGAGGTCGCCAAACTACGGGACATTGGATTCATCCGCCAGGTCATCTACCCCCAATGGATCTCAAATCTGGTAATGGTGAAGAAGCCCAGCGGCAAGTGGCGGATGTGCGTCGACTTCAAAAACCTAAACAAGGCATGCCCAAAAGATAGTTTCCCGCTACCTCGTATCGATCAGCTGGTCGATGCAACCGCCGGACACGAACTCCTCAGCATGATGGATGCCTTCTCTGGATACAATCAGATCAAAATGCACCCCAGCGACCAAGAATGCACCACCTTCACCACCGACAAGGGCCTTTACTGCTACAATGTCATGCCTTTTGGTCTGAAGAACGCCGGTGCAACTTATCAGCGGTTGATGAACGCAATGTTCGCTGAGCATCTGGGAAAAATCATCGAGGTCTATGTGGACGACATGCTAGTCAAGAGCATAAAGGCCAGCGGACATGTGGCAAACCTCAGGATCATAATAACCATCCTCCTGGCATATGGTATGCGCCTCAACCCAGAAAAATGTTTCTTTGCGGTCACCGCCAGCAAATTTCTGGGTTACATCGTCAGCGAGCGAGGTATCGAGGCTAACCCAGACAAGGTACAGGCCATCCTTAACCTGTCGGACCCGAAGTATAAGGTAGACGTCCAGTGTCTCCAGGGCAAGTTAACCGCCCTTTCTCGATTCATCTCTCGACTTACTGACAAGTGCGCCCCGTTCTTCAAACTCCTCAAAACAACTCACAAGAAGGTCATCGACTAGAACCCAGAGTGTCAGGCGGCGTTCCAAGGCCTAAAGGAATATTTGGCGGCAGTCCCTCTCCTCTCTGTCCCTGTCCAGGGAGAGACACTATTCATATATCTGGCGGTCTCGGCAACGGCAATAAGTTGCGCCATTGTTCGGCGGGAGGGTCAGGATGAACTCCCAGTATTCTACGCCGGCAGAGGAATGAACGGAGCAGAAACAAGGTATCCACCGTTGGAACAGCTGGCGCTTGCACTTATCGTTGCCGCCAGACGCCTTCGGCAGTATTTTCAGGCTCACACGATCCATGTGTTGACCAATCAACCGTTGAGACAGGTGATGCAGAACCCTGAACACTCAGGACGACTCAGTAAGTGGGCGATTGAGCTCAGCGAATTTGACATCGAATACAAGCCAAGAACCGCCATGAAGGGCCAGGCAGTAGCAGACTTCATCGCTGAACTTACTGAGCGTCAGCCAGAACCCGATACTCAAGCACAGCCCGGAACAGAAATGGTAACCAGTACAGGGGTACTTACCCCACAGTCAGATTGGGACCTACATGTGGACGGCTCCGCCTGCGCCAAGGCCAGCGGCGCCGGAGTCATCTTAACCGGACCCGGGGGACTGAACGCAGAATACGCGTTGAAATTCAACTTCAAAGCTTCAAACAATATGGCGGAGTACGAGGCGCTCATCGCCGGCCTACTCCTCGCCATTGACTCAGGAGCTGACAGCGTCAACATATTCAGCGACTCCCAACTAGTCGTCAACCAGGTCAACGACAGCTTCCAAGCCAAGGACCAGCAGCTAGCGGCGTATTTAGGGTACGTCAAAACGTTGCTAAAGAAGTTCAAGTTTCACACAATCACACAAATCCCCAGGGAAAAGAACGCTAAGGCTGATTCCCTGGCGAGACTGGCAACCGCCCAACCACATCAGAGTCCGGCGGACACAAGGGTGGAGTATCTTGACAAACCAAGTATCACAAAGACTCTGGCGGAAATCTTCAACATTCAGGCCAACCCCAACTGGATGGACGAGATCATCGCATATAAGCGCAACGGAACGTTGCCAGAAGATAAGATCCAGGCAAGACAGCTCCAACGAAGAGCAACCCGCTACAACATCCAGCACGGCAAACTCTACCGCCAGGGATTCACCCATCCAAACCTCCGCTGTCTAACCCCAGAGGAGGGAAGGGTTGTCCTAACTGAAATCCATAGCGGAGAATGCGGAAACCACTCGGGCGCCAGATCCCTGGCCAACCGCACAATGCGACAAGGATACTTCTGGCCCACACTTGGCGATGACGCCCGGCGGATTTCGAGGTCTTGCCACAAATGCCAGCAATTCGCAGATCTCCCACACGCACCAGCAGAGCCACTGTCAATCATCGTGGGCCCATGGATTCATTCTACGTGGGGCCTTGATCTGATGGGCAAATTCCAAACTGCCAAGGGTCAGTTCAAATACATCATTGTTGCCATCGATTACAACAGCAAGTGGATAGAGGCAGAGCCACTGACGGCAATAACTACCGCCAAGGTAATTCACTTCCTTTGGAAGAATATCTATTACCGCTACGGTGTCCCACACACAATCATCACAGACAACGGCACACAGTTCAACAATGACGAGCTCATCTCTTTCACCACCAACCTAGGCACCAGGTTGAGATTTGCATCTGTCGCCCATCCCCAGACCAACGGTCAGGTCGAAGCGGCAAACAAGATAATCAAGAAATTGTTAAAGAAGAAGCTCGACGACGCCAAAGGTTTATGGGCGGAAAGGCTCCCAGAAGTCCTGTGGGCCATCCGAACAACTCCAACCTCCGCCACCGGAGAAACTCCTTTTTGTATGATGTTCGGCGCAGAGGCTGTCTTACCCATTGAAGTTACTCAACCTACCGCTAGAGTCGAAGGCTACTGCCCAAAGACCAACAGCGCCGGTGTCAACTTAAACAGGGACCTCCTAGAAGAGAAAAGACTCAAGGCCCATTTACACAATCTACAAAACAAGCAACGGGTATCACGTTTTTACAACGCCAGAGTCAGGGCCCGGAACCTCCAACTGGGGGACTCGGTCATGAAGGAAGTCATTCCGCCACCTACAAAACTCCGCCCAACTTGGGAGGGCCCGTACAAAATTGTGGAAGTCGTTAGCCCAGGCACCTTCTACCTAATGGACAAGGACGGCGTCACATCGGCCCGCCCTTGGAATACTGAACACCTTCGGTATTATTACAAATAGTCAGACCGCTACCCATGCGCATCTTGACTTAGCTAAATTTTTTGTTCAAATATTTAGCTAAGGTAAGCTACCCAACGGGTACTACCCCACTTTTGTGCGCTGATTAGTCAGCCATCAATAAAACGAGGAATTATTCAAACCATTGTTACCAAGTCTAGCACCAAGGGCAACTGGCAACGCCAGCAATCGTCAGCGGACCACGTCCGCTACGCGGTGCACTTGGACCAATTTTAATTCCTTTAATGTTCTATTGATCGACAAAAGAAAAATATAATTCAAAAGTACTAAGCACAACATAGTAAAGCAAAGTCAAAATTATTACGCAAAGGTAATTACATAGTTCTGCCTCAAAGGCTACAAAAAAAAAAAAAAAAGAGATTCTCTGGCGGTCCCATTCGGCTTCAGGGGTTGCCTTCGGCATCTTCTGTTTCGGTGGGCGGCGGCAGGATCGAGTGACTCGCTTGATCGGACCCGCGCGCCGTCGGACTGGGGGTCTCTATAGTACCATCCGCCCGGGTACGCTGCGCCAAAAAATCGGCACGCGACACATCCGACGGAGTTGGATGGGGTGTCTGTTGGGACCCTTCCCCCATAGGTCCGCCACTCTCTCCGCTGCCTGAACGGACACCTCCCTCGGGAGCAGGAACGGCGGCTGTCTTTGGCAGGATGCTCTTGGTCGGGGGCGCGTCGGGCTGTGAAGCTTTCACAAAGTCGATGGCGCCCTTCCGCCTCAACATGTCCACGTTTGCTTGAGCACCAGCCTTCGCCGCCTCAGTCATCGCCTTTTTGTACTCCGCCGACAGCTTGAACGCTTCAACAGCAGCGGCCGCAGAGGTACTCTGTTCAGTTTGCAGGCGGTTAATCTCACCGCCCAGCCGCTTCGTCTCATCCAGTCTGGCGGCAGACTCCCGCTGCACAATGATGAGTTTTTTGTCTTTAGCGGCTATCCGCTCCTGCAGCAGCGCGATCTCCTGCTCCAACTTGGAGACGTGTTCATTCCTCTCCAGATCCCGCCGGATAGCCACATTGAGCTTGCCGCGGACGTCTGCATAGTCACATTCCGCCTTGGCCAGCCCCCGCTCGACCTCCGCCAGCCTCTCCTTGGTCTCCGCCAACTCCCTCTGGAGACCTCCGATTTCTCCCCTCAGCTCTTCCTCAATCCGAGGCTGCTTTGACGCCGCCACGAACATATCGTGCAACCCCGCAGATATTTGACCAAACGCCGAGCTGAAGGGCGATTGGTCAATTGCCGTAGGGCGCGATATGCCCGCCAGACCCCCGAACCCCAGCCGCTCACACAGATGGAAAAGGAACTCTCGCTCCCCTTCTGTCATGAATGGCGCGTAATCGGCGAAAGAGTCCAGATCACTGACGGGGGGCGCCTCTCCCTCCGCCACTGCAACCTTCGATGCGGTTTGTCGGGCCTTCTTCTGTTGGCGGACCCCGATAACCACCTCTTCTTCCTCTTCCTCGGCGGGGGAGTCAGGCTGCAGGCGCTTCTTCTCCAGCGCCCTTTGTGTGCCAGCAGCGGTCCTCGTTACCCGCACTGGCGGCTCACCCCTGGCCTCGGTAGCAGTCTCCGTTGGAGGCACCGTCTTCTTTTGAGGACCGCGCCTGGTGGCAGGCATCCGTTCCCGCTGCCCGGTAGCAGCAGTTCCCCTCTCCCCGCCGCCCGCCTGGGTCCCCGCCTGCACCGTAGGCAGACCATCTTCGCCAAGGTGAGACTGGTGTGGCATCGCCATCACCACCGGAACCTCGGACTGGCTCAACGCCAACGTCTCCGGGTTCACCACGGTTTGTTGGGCCGCCAGCCCCTCGGCATACATGGCCTCCAAAAAATTTTCTATCTCCGCCCGATCCATCGCCTTCTCAAAAGCGTCGCGACTTGATTTGTTGCCCGGCGGAGTTTCTAAAAAAAAAAAAAAGAGAGGAGGAAGACAGACATCAGTCAGACACAAGTCAAAAGTATGACACGAAACGACAGGGTAGACTCCTCACCTACGGAGCGTGTCAGTCGCAGGTCGACCAGTAACTCCCAACCAGTTAGCAGGCGGAAGTCAAGCAAGTTTCGGTTCCGCCAGCAGCCTCTGATCCTCGCCACGCGGCACTCTTCGTCGCGCGTCAGCGTATACCGAAGTCCCGCTGCACACAAAAACAACAACACGTCGTTAGTAGGAATACAAGTTCAATTACGTAGGCACGCTAAACATCTTCAGCGGACACCGGACACCAACCTCGAATAGGTTGGAACTCAGACTTAATCCTAAAGGACGGCCCTTCTTCATTCGACCTGGAGTGGTACTCCCAACCGTCTGTAGCGATGCAGAAGGTCCCCCGCCAATAGGACATTGAGTCCCTTAGATTTTCTATCAACTTGGGCGCTCCCTGCCGGCGACTCAGGTTCACTTGCCCTTTACAGCCTTGGCGCTTCACGTACACTAGCTCGTAGAAGTGAAGCACTTCCGCCACGGTAGGCCCCTCGCATCCGGATAACCGCCAGAGGGAATTCATCGCCAACATCAACCGCCACATGTTGGGACAGATCTGACCAAGGGCAAGGCCAAACTCGCACACAAGGATTTGGAGATTGGGCACCAGCGGGAATGTCACTCCTTGGCGGAATATGGCCTCGTGCACGGCCGCACACCCCGCCGGGAGAATCGACGCCTTCTCATCAGCCGTTGGTGGGCGCAGCTTCACCGACCCCGGCAACCGGAACGTCTGCTTCAGTCGAGTGACTGCAGTACCGCTCATCCCCCCTCCTGCCTCGTCAACGGCTGTCCCATCCGGGAGGAACCACGCCGACTCAACATTTTGCTCCGCTGTCTCTTCCTCCCCAGCGGAGCCGCTAGCAGCACTATTGCTTGCCAAACGTTCGTCGCGCCTAACCTTGGCGGCAACGGCCTCACCCGCCCTAGAGCTCTCTGGACGCGAACCACGGGCCATAGTTGCTTCCTAGAGGATAGTCTGTAACGGCTCAACCTCTAGCGGTTCTGGCAGTGAGGTTCCTGCATGGGCAGACGGACGCAACGAATCAATAAAAACCCCATCCGCCGCGCTGAGCGACACGTCAGACCCGGAATCCTCACTGCTCGAAATCTCTATAACGCTAGCCATCCCAAAACCCTAAAACCCACATCAGTTAGCACAAACATAGATCTAGCCTATTCTCGCATCAGTTATAGCCAAGATAATCAAGAACAAAACCCAGAAAACTCCAAAGTACAAACAAACGCACTCAACCCAGACTCGGCTATCCAAATCCTAAACCACTAAACGCATTGACCAACCATCATTCAAACCCCCACAAAAAACCCCCATTTCACACCTCAGAGCACACCCAGAAAAGCAAACACAACAAAACCAGAAACTAGCAGAAGCAAAAGGGCAGAAAAGGGGACTACAGGTACCAACCTCAGTGGTATGATCTTCGGCACGGTGGCGAACGAAAATCCTGAGAGGCTATCACCGTACTTTCCCCGGGAATGTTATACCCAGAACTTCGGTTTGCTCTTCCTCTGGTCTCGAAAAAACAGGGCTCGCAGACGGTAGCTAGGTTTTCAAATTTTCACAAACTGTCAAATCGCCCAAGGTTCCCCCCCCCCTTTTATGTCTGCGTCAACGCATCCCAGGCCGTCCGATCCATAGCGGCATCACATACCAGCCGTACACGTGTCATCAGTCTCCACTTACTCTCCGGAGTACTCGAGGCGTTACCTCGGTTACGAAACCTGCAGTTACTGTCATTAAGGGCCAGAAGACGGACAGGCCTGGAGACAAGCCTACGCACGCTAACCCGCTATAGATTCGACACGTGTTAACCACCGTAGGGACAACTTCGTAAGTATCGCCAGCGGGACTTCTCCCTTGTTATTTTTCAAGCGGCGAAGTCTCCGCTGAGCGAAATCTCGCCAGCGGAACTTCTCCCTTGTCATCCTCCAAGCGACGAAGTCTCCTTGTTATTTTTCAAGCGGCGAAGTCTCCGCTGAGCGAAATCTCGCCAGCGGAACTTCTCCCTTGTCATCCTCCAAGCGACGAAGTCTCCGCTGAGCGAAACCTCGCCAGCGGGACTTCTCCCTTGTTATTTTTCAAGCGGCGAAGTCTCCGCTGAGCGAAATCTCGCCAGCGGAACTTCTCCCTTGTCATCCTCCAAGCGACGAAGTCTCCGCTGAGCGAAACCTCGCCAGCGGGACTTCTCCCTTGTTATTTTTCAAGCGGCGAAGTCTCCGCTGAGCGAAATCTCGCCAGCGGAACTTCTCCCTTGTCATCCTCCAAGCGACGAAGTCTCCGCTGAGCGAAACCTCGCCGGCGGGACTTCTCCCTTGTTATTTTTCAAGCGGCGAAGTCTCCGCTGAGCGAAATCTCGCCAGCGGAACTTCTCCCTTGTCATCCTCCAAGCGACGAAGTCTCCGCTGAGCGAAACCTCGCCGGCGGGACTTCTCCCTTGTTATTTTTCAAGCGGCGAAGTCTCCGCTGAGCGAAATCTCGCCAGCGGAACTTCTCCCTTGTCATCCTCCAAGCGACGAAGTCTCCGCTGAGCGAAACCTCGCCAGCGGGACTTCTCCCTTGTTATTTTTCAAGCGGCGAAGTCTCCGCTGAGCGAAATCTCGCCAGCGGAACTTCTCCCTTGTCATCCTCCAAGCGACGAAGTCCCCGCTGAGCGAAACCTCGCCAGCGGGACTTCTCCCCTGTCATTTTTCAAGCGGCGAAGTCTCCGCTGAGCGAAATCTCGCCAGCGGAACTTCTCCCTTGTCATCCTCCAAGCGACGAAGTCTCCGCTGAGCGAAACCTCGCCAGCGGGACTTCTCCCTTGTTATTTTTCAAGCGGCGAAGTCTCCGCTGAGCGAAATCTCGCCAGCGGAACTTCTCCCTTGTCATCCTCCAAGCGACGAAGTCTCCGCTGAGCGAAACCTCGCCAGCGGGACTTCTCTCTTGTTATTTTTCAAGCGGCGAAGTCTCCGCTGAGCGAAATCTCGCCAGCGGAACTTCTCCCTTGTCATCCTCCAAGCGACGAAGTTCCCGCTGAGCGAAACCTCGCCAGCGGGACTTCTCCCCTGTCATTTTTCAAGCGGCGAAGTCTCCGCTGAGCGAAACCTCGCCAGCGGAACTTCTCCCTTGTCATCCTCCAAGCGACGAAGTCTCCGCTGAGCGAAACCTCGCCAGCGGAACTTCTCCCTTGTCATCCTCCAAGCGACGAAGTCTCCGCTGAGCGAAACCTCGCCAGCGGAACTTCTCCCTTGTTATTTTCCAAGCGACGAAGTCTCCGCTGAGCGAAACCTCGCCAGCGGAACTTCTCCCTTGTTATTCTCCCTTGCCATCCTGCAAGCGCGATGTCTGTCGCTACACACCTCTGGCGGAACCCCTTTTTTTTTTTTTTCATCTTGCAAAAATAACCGCCAGGCACGTCTATCGGACGCTGCTTCCTGCTGCATCCAGCAGGGGGATGTCCGCCAAACGGAAAATCCCGAGGCTACGCCTCACTGACAACGACCGCTACGCGGCGTTACCGTCAGACCGTCCCTACGGGACACGGGGACTAGTCACAGTCTACGACTGCCCTGATCAGGCAAGTTGACCCCCGTCATTTGGGTGCTAACACATTGGGCTCGCTACCCAACACCCTCTGCTCCGTGCAGCTCCCCCTCATCAAACAAATCAACGACCATCCGGAGGTCTATCTTCGCCGGGGAGTGGGGGACTCCCTGGGGGGGCCCAGCAGGGGCCCACCCCAAAGGGTATAAAACGTTTGCTCAGTAAAACCAACGGTTGACAACGCACTGACGCTAATTATGCTCTTGCAAGTCTAGCGGAGGAAAACGCTTCAAACCGCCGAACAACTCCCCAACCAAGATTGCCCTCCTTGACTGGGGACTTGGGGGACTTGTACATACATGTACATTTGCAAGCATAATTAGCTATAATGGGCCATGCTCATTGTACCGCCAAAGGTACTAATTCCAACCAAAGGAATGACATGCGGACACACCGCCAGGCGGGCTACAACCTCGGCGTCGGGCCGCCTCCAGATCGCCACCGACGCGCCGCCACGCGCCGCGCCAAGTTAGCATCAGAAGCTTCTGAAACTGGGAACTGAAGCATATCAGTCCCACATCGAAAACAAAGACAAGATCAGTCTCTTCCTCACCTATAAAAGGTTCTCTCTTCTCTCCTCATTAATTACGCATTCAATATTTACCTACTGTTACTTTGTCAACATAAATACATTGACTAACTTAGGCATCGGAGAGCTGAAGACCGCCCAGCGCGGTCTCCCTCTGACGCCCGTTGTATTTTACTTGACAGGTAACGGGAACCGCAACATTAATACAAGTATCGATCCGCCCACCGGATCAGCGTTAACTAAGGTTTGGCTACCGCTAGACTTTTAGACATTAACACTGCTCGAAGAAGTTTTGGATGTTCTTCGTGTTTATGTTGGCTCTCCACGCATTATTGCACTTCTTTTCTCCGAGCCCAGACCAAAACCTTCAGCGAGATGTTGGAGATTTGAAAATTGAAAATTGAAAATTGAAAATTTGAAATTTAGGGATCCAGACGGTGGATGGTGGGGATTTGGAAATTGAAAACCTAGATAGCTGAGGGAAAGAGTGAGGGTTTGGCCATTAGTTTTGGTTTTTGGGGAGACGCTGTCGAGAGAGGGAGGAGCTTTGGGTTTTGGTTTTGGGTATGTATCGAGAAAAAGTTAGGAACTTTCGAGTTTTTGTTATTTTTCTCCCAAAGTGTTAGGGTCTTACGTCCAACCTATATCGATTTGGACAAGTTCTATCAATTTGGAGAAGAACTCGCACAACAGAATTTCATAATAATGTGGTCTGAATGCATCAGTTTTAAGTTTGGAGTTTGTCTTCTATCAATTTGACTTCCCCCTGTGGGGAGTTGAAGAAAAATGGTGGTGGGAAATCTCCCTCCTTTCTGTCAAACTATTTGATCAGACCATAGTTATATCATTTCTCGTCATATGATCAATACATGCATATTGGGTAAAATTTGGGATTTCATATGGTGTTTGGCACCACCAACATGGTGGGAAACTTGGCGCTCAATTTTTTTGAGCGTCACACAACAGTTTTTATCCTAAACGTCTTCTAATCTAATTTCTAAGTCCCTATCACACAACGGCTCTTACCAAAATGACGTCTGAAAAAAAAAAAAATCAATCACACGACAGACAAATGCATACCGTTGTCTGAAAAGTGTTGTCTGATTCAATTTCTGCAGTAGTGTGTTTGAATTGGAAAGGTAATTTGCCCCCAGAAGTTTTTGAACTTAATTCAATTTCATATAATTTTTTTTGAGAGCTTCTATTCATACCTCCTAAATTGGTATTTGGACCTCCCCATCTAAAATTTGCACAAAACTTCCAATCTTGCCCCTTTTTTGTATCTACACAATTTTTCCAATACAAATCTACTAGTAATATCTTTTTTTTCATCACTTAAAACTCAGTTCATAGCCATGACTTAACACTATTCACTTTGTAAGCTTGGATGCTCTTATGAACTTACTTCTATATCTTAATAAATCGTGCAATTTACAATACCACATGAGGACTATTATCAAAATCAATTTTCCTAAACCCAAATCAGGCTAGCAACATAGTCTACCGTAGCAAAAAAAAAAAACCATAAAAAGAGGCCAAGATAACAATTAACGTTAACTCCATGAAGTGAAGCAATTAAGCCAAACTAGAAAGAAACAAAAAGAATAGGAAATAGATATTGCTTTTAGATCATTATTTTCTCGATTCTTCTTCTCTATATTTTTTGTCCTTATTCCATTTTACAATTTTGTTCATTTTTTAGAAGGGCAAAGTTGGATTTAAAAACTTCCAAAAATTATTGGAGGTCCAAATACCATTTTGGGAGGTATGAATAGAACTTCCCTTCTCTTTCTTTTCATTGATATTCAACACCAAACGAAAAAACACACAAAGAGAGGTTAAGAGAGAAGAGAAGGAGAAGGTTGGGGGTGTGTTGCCAATATCCATCTTGATTGCTTATGGATTAGGGAAAATTTTTCTATGTACCGACGATACAAGTGAACTAGCAGATCTCAGTTGTTTGGTATTTATAGGCAAAAAAAAAATTTCAATAACAAAAAAATGTACTTGATGTTATCCAATGTGGGGGTGGTCAATTAATTTGACCATACAAACAAGGCAATTAAAGGGAAGTAATGACGACAGTAAATGCGATTATTACGAATGCAATGATTAATGTGACATTCAGTGTGGCAATCATGGCCGCCAATAAGTGGTGGTTATTGCAAGTATGAATACGGCCTTAATGGTGGCTTGCCGCTCAAGTCACTGCAAACTTGCTGTGCAAGTTTACTTGCAGTCCACGCCAAAAAGTACCTATAAATAGGCGGCTCGACATCGAGGTAATCCATCGAATTCCAATTCTCTCTGCTCCACTACTAAGAAACGTACTGACTTAGGCATCAGAGAGTTTTCTGCAGGTACCCCCCCTCCTTTTCGAGCTGACGGTCAAACTTCGAGTCAATGCTCGAGGGAAGCTTCTCGATTGTTCCCGGTCAGCTCCCGTTTTAGTCCGCATTCATTGGTGAGTCAAACTCCTCTAAGGAATTTTTAGTCACTAACAAGTGGCGCCGTCTGTGGGAACACTTTTCCCTAAAAAGTGATGGCTGGAGCTGCCCCTGATGGGATTCTATTTCTGTCACCGAGGACTGGTAGTGATGAAATTCCTCCCCACCAGCCGCCGAATGGGACCCCATCAGTGACCTGAATTGCCTCCATCTAACGAGACTCAAAGTCTGAGGTAGGAACTCGAGCAATTTCAGAAGGAAAAGTGGGACCGCGAGGCTCGTTGTCGACAAAAACTTGAAAGGTTCCTACAACTTAACAGTGATTCTTTAGACGACAATGCCATTGGCGATCTCCACCAAACTAACAACGTAGTAACAAACATAGGTGCCAGTGGCGTTATTGGGGGAATCTCTGGTGGACCACTCGTCGAGGGTTGGAGGCACATCGAATGGGGGGGCAGAACGGCGGAGCCAGATTAGGCCAATCCAAAAGGGCGTGCAACGAATCGGGGCGCCAGAAGATGGAAAAAATGATTGATTCATGCAAGCGTGCCAACCCACAAGAGCTGGCGGTGGAAATCGCAAGGACTTCAGTAAGTCTCCATATCGATGAAATTTTGAATGCGGAAAAACCTCGTCAGTTTACCACGCCGGTATTCCAAAAATACGATTGAACGACCGACCTGGTGGACCATATCAAGGGGTACAAACAACAGATGTCTATCGAGACAACTGATGAGAAATTAATGTGTAAGATCTTCTCTTCCAGTCTCACAGGACCGACGTTGACATGGTTCCAAGACCTCAAACCGCATTCTATACCAGATTTCGACACATTGAGCCATGCTTTCATTTCCCAATACTTCTGCAATTGTAAACAAAAGAAGGACATGGAAACTCTGTTCAGTACTAACCAGAAGCCGCGGGAAAAGGTAGGGAAATTTTTCGAAAGGTTTAAAGCTAAAATGTGCCATGTTAATTGTCATCCTCAATTCGCCACATTGCCTTCCGAGAAGGATTGCTTTTGGGGACGCTGTTATACGAAAGTTTGCTGCGTGATCCGCCAAAGGACATGGACGACATCATTACAAGGGTTCAAGGGGAGATCGGAATTGAAAAGGCCAAAGAAGCACGTGAAGCCTAACTCACTGCCGTCGTCACCTCGAGAGAAGTTGAATGGAATAACACAAAGAATGACATTCAGAGTGATAGAGGAGGGAAGCCTCAAGATTATCCCCTTGAAGAATGGTTTACGATTCACCCTGTGACCATATACAAAAGACACAATCATGAAGGAATATTTGATAAGCCCCCCCCCCCCCCCCCCCCCCCCAACCGGAGGCTAGTGACGAGGATGAGAGAAGTCGATATTGGCCGCTCCACGAGACAAGGGGACACAGTCAGGGAGTGCGACCAGCAATCGTTACAGCAATGAAGGCTGGTAAACTCCTTCAGTATAAAATGATATAAATTAAGGCAATCAGAGGGATCATGGAAAAGTCCACATGTCGAAATTCATCTCGAGTAATGGAGAAGGTACAATAATATGGTGACTTCATTTTGATAAAAAGATGGCACAACTCATAAAAACTCGGTAAAAAATAAAAGAGTTTAAGTGATTTTTGCGCGTGTTGATATCTCATTCGAGAGACTATTGAAATTATGTATTTTGTATTTCTCGCGTGCATAATATCACTTAGACTAGTTCCTCGAGTAGGACAGTCCTATTAATATGTATGACTGGTTCCTCGAGTATGACAGTTTTATTCAATTTGTAGATATCGGTTCCTTGAGTAGGTCAATTGTTTTGATTCATAGGAGCTGGTTCCTAGAGCAGGACAGTTTCCTAAATGGTTCGGAATTGGTTCCTCGAGTAGGACAGTTGATTTGATTCGCATGAGCTGTTTCCTTGGGGGGGGGGCAATAAACCTCTCCCGTGACCAGCTATGAGACTCCTGGGGACATCCAGCTAGGTTTTCAAGGAAGTCCGGTGGGGGCGGCGGCCGATAACGAAATCTGGCGATCGGTGACCGAACTCCGGTGAAGTCTTCTATGACTTCTCTCTCTCCCTCTACGTAACAAAGGTGTAAGGGCAAAATAGTCTAAAAAAATCTTAATTGGATATTAGGGAACACCTTATTAGAATTTTTATGGGTAAGTGGGAACAAAAATAAGTGGGTTGTGTAAGGGGGAAAAAGTCCCTAGAATTAGATAAATGGTGAAAATCTCAATTTATAAGACAAAGGATTCACACAAAGTCTAGATCGGCCATGAAGCAAATAATGCAACCTAATCATATCTTCTCTGTTGGATAAAAAAACAGGAGAGTACGCTTTATTAATCGGTGCATATTAGAATACTTAATTTTTAGTAGAGATTACTGATATTACTTCAGGATGATCTCTTGATGCTTATTGTAATTCTAAACGTCCCCCATGTATTTGGAAGTTTCATTAATGGTCAAGATTTGAGGGCAGTCATTTTGGCCCTGCTAAAAAAAAAAAAAAATTCAGGAGCCATATATCAGGTTTGCATTTTTTTTTTATTCCAAATTGTGACTATGGCTTCGAATTATATGTAAATTGCAGCCATAATCACTATACCTCTCCAGAATAACAATAGAAGGAAGATATACGTCCAACTCTTCAAATGCTTAGATTTACATTATTACATACTCTGCCTTGTGTTTACTCTATATTGATTCTACAACCTTTTTGGTTCGCCAATCAGTAGTAGTCTTGCAGACAATGACATTGTCTGGTCTGATCCCTCTGGAGCTTTGTGCTTGCTCTGAAGTCTGAAGATGGAAGGACCCCAGCTCTTCAAGGTGGGTTGCGTTTTCTGTTCACCTATGTTGTCATCGTGGCATTCACAGCTTAAACTGAGACGAGCATTTGTTAATTCAGAAGGCATAGAAACCATTCTGAACCAAGACATCCCATATCATGTGTCATGCAGAGACTAATTAAAATTTAAAACCAGATAACCATTGACATATCAAAATTCTTTCATGTTTCTGAGTAAACAGAACATAAGGAGTACGTATAACACACAAAATCGCCAATGCCATACCACTGTTCTACTATCATTTATCCTCCTTACAACTAAGAATATATGTAAGCTATAACGGGAACTCGTCAATTTATCGATCGAGTCTCGGCCCGCACTTCCACTAATTATTCAGACCCGAAACATTCTCTATTACTGTACGTTTTGCACCACATATTTGATATGTCTAGATCATGACACATTATTTTTCCAGATATGATCATAATTGCACGTACGGCAAATTTATTAGTTCAACACTCTAACCAAGTTGTATGCTTTAGTCTACTAGGAGATGAATCGTTAATCTCAAGTAATGTAGCAGCTGATGAATCATGGATCACTTTCTATGTGGTTCAAGTCAATTCCAGGGAAATACACAAGAAATAGAGCCAAGGTAGAGAGATCAAAAGCCAATGAGATGATCTGAATTAAAAAAAATAAAAAAAAATTGGTAGACTAGAACTATAATTGGGTTTGTGATACCAAACACCCGACTGAAATTTTAACTTTTAGCAGAGAAAGGGTGTCTTTACATTTCTGAAGGAGAAACTCAGACTCCATATAATCGAAAGATTCAAATACTATGAAACAAAGATTCACGCAGAATCTCAACCCTTATGCAAATGCACCATGTCATCTCTTCTGTTGGATAAAAAACAGGAGCCATTAAGACAGAGAAAGGGTGCCTTTACATTTCTGAAGGAGAAACTCAGACTCCATATAATCGAAAGATTCAAATACTATGAAACAAAGATTCACGCAGAATCTCAACCCTGATGCAAATGCACCATGTCATCTCTTCTGTTGGATAAAAAACAGGAGCCATTAAGTTAGCTGGTCACGTCAAATAATTAACATCGGAATGATCACCTTGCATTTTTCTTTTACGTACCGAATCAAATGTATGTAATGATAGCTCCAGAATCATATGTAAAATGCAACCGTCACATGACTAACTCATGCAAATTATGAGTAGTTTTTCCACCTCCTAACTGAAGCCTATATTCACTGATCATGCTCTTCCAGTTGTCTTTCATCCATTTTGCATGCCAATGCTATATACAAAATATAGCTAGAATTCTACCAACTTTGTCTCAATTCTAACTTGCTGGGATGTGATTTTGATCCAATTAGAATGCATATGCGCATATCAACACCATACTTGGATTATCTTTTTGGAAGCAACATTAATTATTTACACCATACTTGGATTATCTTTTTGGAAGCAACATTAATTATTTACAGAATCATCATTATGCTATTGCAGTAGGATATTGGAGTAAATTAATACAAGTCATATATTTGTTTCAGACTTTGGCGCCCTACTACTGAATTGGTGTGGGTTAATGACAAACTCTTTATTTAAGACATTGTAAACTTCCCTGTAAAAATCTGGGAAAGATATGCTCAAACAAGTGTATAGTCAGATGTTTGATAAACATGAGCTACAAAACTAGTTACATATTGTCCCATGCTCTAGATAAACTAGGCTTGGTAAGAAGTTTCATCAAGGTTATCAATACTCATATCTAGGGTCTTAATTAATATTGTTTAAACCTGATTTGTTATGACACCATTTTGTGTAACCCTCCTTTTTAATCTAATATAATTTCAAAGTAACCAAACCAGAATTATCTAGCAAATTGCAATAAAATTACGCAAACGCAAATGCAAATCCTAATCCTTGTTTATATACGCAACTCATTTTCATTTGAATGATTAGCCACAATAAAAATTTTCAACAACAATTCATTCTATAAAACACTCGTCTGATGAACAATGGAAGACCAAAATCACTAATACCCTTCCAAAATACAATACAGAGAGGACAGACGTCCAACTCTTCATAATTGAAACACTACAGCAGCATCTGCCAACTACAGATGCTCTTCCATCTTCTGACCTGCGTAGATAGTCTGCTTTTATTTACTCTAATTGATTCTAACAACCTTCTTGGTTCTCCCATCAGAGGTTAGTCCCGGTTTACATTCCCTGGTCTAACCTCTGGAGCTTTGTGGTTGCTCTGAAGATTGAAGGAGCCAGCACTCCAAGGTGCATTCCGTTCACCTATGATGTCATGGCA
>JANPXK010000973.1:0-26285 GCA_024704745.1 Rosa lucieae
CTATGTCAGTCTAAAGCGGGCAAGTCTAGAGTGGTAATTTTGAAGCACCTAGAACATATTTTCAAATTTTATTGCCAAGTTTTTTTACAATTCTCTTCTAACATTGGCAAGTCCAAAATTGTAATTTTAATAAAGAACTAAATTCTGTTTCACTCCACCAACTTTGGGTCGATCTTCACTTCAGTCCCGGACTTTTTTCTTAATCACGTTGGTCCTTGCAGTTTCAATTTCCATCATCTGCGTCCAAAATTCAAACCTGACTCCATATGCGTCATGCGCTGACTCGGCCTCAACACAATGGCCCACTTTTCAACTTTGTGCCCCCAAAATTGTTGTCATTGTCCAAAATGCCTCTTGTTACAGTTTTCCCTCCATTACAACCCCACTACAGGAGATGAAAACCAAAACCTAATCCCTAATTTGAAAATAACTCTATCTCTCTCTCTCTCTCTCTCTCTCTCTCTCTCTCAAAAACCAACATCAAACCTAGACTACAAACTCATAGCTAGCGGACTTTGGGATATTGCTTCGACAGATTAGCGACATGGCTGGGGCCGATGATGAGTGGGTACCTCGATTAGAGAATGGGGGCGAAGAAATCCCAAATTACGGTGAGTTACGATTTTGAAATTTCCATTAGATTAAATGATTACGGTGTTTTACAGTGAGTTACGGTGTTGAATATGTTATTGATTTTAGGTGTATGCTAACTGGGTTTGGACATTTAGGGGTTGGAAGGTTTGGATTTAGGGGTTTTTAGTTTAGGGTTTACAATTATGTGGTATGGAAGTTTCTAATTTGGAGTTTTATGTTTCTCTTCCATAAGATTACAAGGTTGAATATTGATTGGGTAGCTGAAATAGGGATTTAACTAAGTGTTGCTGTGGTCCTATGAATGAATTGATTTTGGGAGCGTCTATTGCCATGCTACTATTTTCTTAGTTCACCCTACAAACATTTGAATTATTGAAATACTATATTACCCAAGTGTAAAATGACTAATAAATACACTAATGTTTTGGTCTACGGATCGAGGGTCGCAGTAGTGATCGAGGGTCGGTTATTGGAACCATGCCCTTGGGCGAGGTATGGTTATGATTAAGTTAGAGCTCTAGTCTGTCTGCCATTGTATGTCATAGGGGTAACAAGCAGGTTATTTGCGACTCATGGGTACATATTTTTAAAAGAGAGTTTGGGGAGTATTCTTTCTTTTAATTGTCTGAGGAGGGACTTGATTTTTTATATAAATTGTGAGTTACAATAATATGATTTTGTCACTTTAGTGACATATGTTATCCTTAAGAGGTAAGGATGTCAAGTTGAAAATGAATCATTTTATGTGATCATTTTAATGGAGTTAAAAGGGTGATTTCTTGGCTTTAGCATGAGTTGTTTGATTTTCTTAATTAGTTTCCTTTTTCATTTGAATTGTTTGACTTTTACGTAATCACCTTAACTAAATTTTTTGTAGAAGTTGCTATGATTTGAATTGTGTGATTTAATGTGATCTCTTGAACTACATTATATGCAGGAGTTGCTATGATTTGAATTGTGTGATTTTAGGTGATCTCCTGATCTAATTTTCTATACAGGGATTACTAATTTTTACCTTGTGTGATTGTAAATTCGGTTGTGTCTTGTGGAGTTAAATGTTGTTGCTTTAATTTACCTCATGAGTTAAGAAATTATAAGCATGCATTGTTTGAGTCATTTTATTTGAGTTTACTCATACGAGCTTAAAAAGCTTACCGGGTTTGTTGTTGTAACCCGGTGCACTATTTCATAGTGTGGGGAATTTTTCTGTAGGTCAAGGTAACCAGGGTTGAGGTTGCAACTTGTTGTTGTAGCAGTATTAGGTTTAGAACTTTTTTTTTTTTTTGATCAAAAGAATACTTCATTAATAATGAATTGAATACAATGAGTTGTGGATCAACAATCTACAAAAGCACACCGATTTGGTGACCCCTGCAAAACATTGACCCAACTAGACTTCACATTGGAAATCCATACTGACAGACTGATGTACATAGTTCCGACTATCTAAATTTTCCTTTTCATCATGATGGTGATTTTCACATCACTATCAGAGACGGAAAGAAAAAAAAAAATCATACATCATACATAGTTTCGATTATTCTTCTGTTGCTCCTTCCCTGTTATTTGCAAAGTGGTGTCATGAATGAGATTCTTTATTTAAGGGTATAGTCAGTATGTCCCCAAATCGTTTTCGTTCAAATCTTAGAAGAGAGAAACTGTGGAACAAGCTGGCTACTTATTGCATTCAAAGGTACTTACTGGGAACTTCTTGTGCTAGAATCGGATCTAAAGATACAATAGTTAGTCTTGCAATCCCTTTTTAGTTTCAATGCTTGTTCAATGCTTGCTTTTAAACAAAGCACTGATATTGAGGGGTGCCATATTATTTTGACACGACACCCATGACAAAGAGACATGTTCTTCTGGATCAAAATCTGGGCAATGCGCATTTCCACAACCTGCAGGGGTAAAACACAATGGAGTGTTTTCATTACTGTTTTGTAGTGCCCAGTCTTCTACCTTAGGGTTGAGGTCAAATACATTCTGACCAGTTCCTCCAGGAAGGTCAAATACATGTCATTAATAAAAGAAAGAAAATGCTTTTTACTGAGAGGATTATGAATTGGAATATTACATGTAGTTTCTAATGCAACAATAATGACCGGGCATGATCTTCCATTTGGCTTTCCTCCTCCATCAATGCGGAATATCATTTAGACTGATTTTGTGCATAGGACAGAATGTAGAAGAAGAGGAAGAATTGGATGAAATTTCATTTATCTTATTATCACTTATTTCTAACAAGGTGCCCTGATACAAAAAGGTGTTAAAGAGTATACAATCTTGGGCAATTGATTATAGACGTCAGTTAAACTTCAGTAACGGAAGCTGTGCGGCCATGAGAATTTATTGCAAACGAACTAAATCAAGCAATGCACTCACAAAATTTACTCAAACCTCTAATGGAAAGGACTAAATGATTGCTGTGAATTTCACAGCAAACAAGCTTATCACCAAAACAGAATTAATTTATATAAATCCACTTGTAGCAAAAACAAACTGTCAACCAAAAAGAGAAATGCTTGACCATATGGACTTAAACAAAGCAGAAATAGCTGATGAAGACGATAGTTTCCTAACATGCCGAATATAAGCAAATGTTAAAATTGTGCATCCATGGCCAAGACAAATAACTTCTGTTTAGGTATTGGTGGCTCTGGTGTAGATCTGCTGACTAGCATGAGCAGAAATCATCCTAATAGAACCCCTTGCCATCAAATCCTTAATTGCACGGCGTGCCAATGATCCATTAATCTGAAAATGAAAATGAAAACAAGAAAATTTGAAATTAGCTACATCAAGTATAATTCTTAATGGAATTCACTGCACAGACATTATCATGTATGAAGAAAAAATGAGATTCATAACCCAAACCACGGTAAACATCTAGGCATATATGATGGAGGTAAGAGATGAAAAAAGAAAACACCAATGTGCAATTATATAACAAAATGACTTGGGCAAAACAAGGTATAGAAGCTTCATGCTGTTCACGAACAATTCAGGGGCAAGAAACAATAAAGCTATTATCTTACAAGTTCCTAAAACTGGCGGGTGTATGAGAATTTGGATTCTAATACATCATCCCCCCAAACACTGGTCCTTAACAATAAATTGAGTCAACTGACTAATCCAACTTGATTAAAAATGTAATGAACGGTCGTACAGAGCTCATACATGCATAAGAAGAAACAGAGGTCTACATACTGAAGATTGAAATACACAGTTTTGACCACATCCAGAGGTGAATGGACGTGGAAAGAAAGAAAAAACCGTTACATTGACAGTGGACAGAGCTCTATTTACAAGGTCTACCTCAATACAAACAGGAAAGCATGGTATACCAATATAATACATCCTAAATATCAAATCAAACTTCAGGGCATTCATCAACACCTATAAACAAATTGATGACCCCACCTCGAAACTCAGAAGTCAGAAAATATTGACTCAAATGGAGCCTAATGGCTGGAAATTCCTAGTAGGAACAATGATGCAGGCCTGATCACGGCAAGAAATACCATAAACAGAAATTGCTAGTTCTGTAGCTTAACTAAGGAAGAAAATTCCCACGTATGAAACAAAAGCACTGTAAGCACATGAATTTGTCAAAATTGCTGGGCACAATTTTCAGTAACAGAAAAATGTTATGTGAAATACAGCTTGTCCTAGACAGGTTTCAAAACAGATCCAGGCCACGAGATTTTTTACTTCTGTTGATTTTTAATAAGAACTTATGTCACTGTTATTTTGACATGTAAATACATAAATTAGGACTGTGGATGGCAGTATCAGTTAACACTTTAACAAATTTACATCCATAACATCTATTCGGCTAGCAATTACGCCCAAACTAAACAAAGCTGACAAATATCTGTACTCAAGGGTGGAAGAATGGGAAAGTACATGAAATGCTGACAACTATTAAACCATATCCTTCTCAAAGGGTTAATATGATGACATTCAGTCTAACGTAAACAGACTAATGCTAGGACCATTTCAGACATACGCCAATCGTAGCATCAACACACTATAATTTGATACCGGGTTGTAGATTCTTAATATTCTTCTCACCCCTTCTAGACTAATAATCGACTTCAACAGCATAACAGAGATAAATAGCTAATTTTCAATTTTATGCACATAAACCTAGTTACTTTTCAATCACTTCAAACCTAAGGATAAACATTTTTCGATGTGACCAATACAAAACCTTAGAGAAACAAAGCCGAAAACTCGGAATCATACCCTCAGCCTGTCTGACAAGATAGAAGGAGTGATGAGCTTGAACTTGGGAGCCTCCGAAAGAAGCTTGTCATAAGTGGCCTGATCGAACAACACCATGTTGTTCACCTTCTCCTTTTGCTTACCCTTGCTCCACTTCTGTTAACGCATCTCAGACACAAACAGCACAAAACAACTTAAAACCCATATTCACATATAAAAAAAAAACAACTTAAGCAACTCCAGAGTGGATGGAATACTAAAGTTTACCTTCTTCTTCTGCTTGCCTCCGCCAGATTTGGCGGGCTTTGAGGACGGTGGGGGAGCCTTTTCCTTCTTGGGTGCCTGTAAAAGAAGCAATGGGAATTATTATAAATCTAGAAGACAATAACGAAATCGATACCCAGTTTGGATCTTAGACAATTGGAAACGGAAAATGATGGGTTCGGAATCGTTTAGGATTGTAGGAGGGAATTGAAGAGATTGAGATGATCGGAAAGAGAGGTAGTTACCATTGCGATGAGGGGGTCGAAACAGAGCGGGTGCAGCCGTCAGGTCGGTAGGGTTTGGATAAGAGGCACAATGAGGGTTTGGGAAGAGGCTAGGGTTTTAAAAGGGGACTTCTGCCGAAAATTTGTCGACTCTGAAACATATTAGGGGTTTTTTTATTTTTTTTTTCAATACATATGATTATTACAGTTTAGACCCTACAAGTTGTTAATTAAAATTTGTATCTAAATTTTCAGAAATTTCACACCTTTTTTTCAATTTATGGGTTTGTTTGACGAACACCGAGTTAATGAATTTGGTGGAGTACAAAATTGAGTGCATTGCTCTAAGCTAGTTTTCTTAGTAGTGTGAGATGAATTTTCATAATTGTAGACTCTTAGATAATTGAGCGAAAATCTACTAGTGGATGGTACCCATTTTTTCTTACTTACTTGACCACTGATTTAAGATACAAAATACATAGGGATTTATTGTATATTTGTATGTGTCATTCTGGTTTTGGATTTAAATGAGATCTATATTCCTGTAAAAAAAAAATGTTTAGATTCACCCTCTCCGTCAATTCAAATAATTTTTAAACACAAATTCTTCAATCATCTTCAAGTCATTGTTGCAACAATTATTCCTTGGCACTCTTCTTTAATAATTGTTATATAGTACTTCAATTTTATGGTTATATCTTGTGTTGGGCTAATTTTCATTTATTTTAGGCCGTAGGCTTTATGTTTATTTTGTTATTTTTTAGTTGTTCATAATTTCGTTAAGATTTACAATTATATTGACTTTGAGCACTAATTTATAGCCCATGTCTCTTAATGGCACATGATTAAATCAAATTATGGCTCTCAATATGATTAATTTCTCAAATGTTGAATACAAATTCCTCTCTCTCACTCTGAAAACATGGAACGAAAATCCTAGGGGAACCAAAGTTTTTTGCGTCCATGTCCCATCCAGTGGTGCGTCCTTGGGATGTTATTGTCAGACGCGTAAGTCTAGTCGACGAGTCTGATGGTGAAGGTCAAAGACAGAGTCGAGATTGGGGTGTGACTAGGGAGAGACCCCGACAACCAGGCTTCAACTTTCTCACTCTTCGATCTAGCTCTTCAGTGCAGTGGGTGAGTGCAGACTGTGCAGTAAATGAGCGTCAGTGGAGGAATGGGTTTTTGTGAAGTTTACAGCTGCTGTTTTGGGGCAACGACGCATATATTACACCCCGTACCTAAATTTACCAGTTTATTAGTCATTTGGACGGTAAACGAATAAAAATTTCACTTCTTACCTTAATTTTGACCTTTTAGTGCATCAAAAAGTTGACTTTTTCTTCGCTTCAAAATTCTAGAAAGTTGTAGAGAACGTTAAACCGAGTTCGTAGACATGCGGCATATGAAAATCGGAGTTCGTATGAAAAATTTATGATCTAAAAATCTCAGGTCACTATTTCGGGAAACTACTATAAATAGCAAGTGTAAAGGAGGTAGCTTTCCATTTTCAGGATAAAACCCTAGCAAACTTTTCTCTTTCCTAGACCCGATTAACAACACGACCCGAATTCGAAAACCTGGCGAGTTCTCTGTCATTTTGGCGACCCAGACCGTCGGATCGGTTGTATTCTACGCGGCTCTTCACGGCGACCCTTCCTTCGGCAACTGTCAGGTTCGATTTGCACTGGATGACGAGTTTCGAAGCTGAAACCCCAATTCGGCCTCCATGTTCGATCGCCATTTTCCGGCCACCTTCGATTGCGCCACCACCCACATCTTGAAGCTCTCTTCTTCATAGTTCAAATCCACCTAACTACCAGCTCCAATTCGATCGGAGGAAGGAGAATTGAACATCGGAAGAAAAACTAGGGATTTCGGGTTTTCGAGGTAAATTATGACTTGTAGACTTAAAATTGATCAATGTTGTAGTTGAGAAAGTTGTTGGGGATGTTATAAGGAACATTTTGATGTAGGTTTGGAGACCCAATTTGGGGTCAGAGGTGGCGGCGCTTGGGGGTGCGTCCGGCCACTTCAAACCTTCTATTTTGGTTTGTTAGGTAGAGCACAGCTTTATAGACATGTTGATATAAACTTTAAAGTGATTGGTGCACATTTTGAAAATAATCGAAATTTTCGAAGTTTCAGAAATTCAAGTTTCAATTTGGGAAGATTCGGCCGTTGGATCGACCCCAATTTTCAATATGTTGTTATAGTTATTGAATCAATGTAGCTTATGAAATTTGAGCTCATTCTAATACGAATTCGAGCTTTCGACGGATTATCATTTTAGGGTTTCAATTATTATTATCATCAATTTAATTTCGGTTCTTGAAATCAATTGTTCATAATATCAATTTGTTCAGGATAACGTGTAGATCGAGTTCGAGAAGAAAACGTTGGACGACAGTCATAGCTACAATTCTGATGATTTTTTGTCTTTCATTTTTCATGTTGCATTGGTTATATCAATGAATGGAGCAACTTGTGAAGTCTAGGAGCCATTGAGAGCAGTTGAATGCCAGGAGTTTCTTTAGATCAATTGGTCACCTGTCTAATTGGATGCAAATCTATCTATGGACAACCAATTACAAATAACTGTATGTTGACAGTCAGTTATTCATGCAGTTTAGAGTTAAAGGCAGTTCCCCTTGCGGATAAGTCCAAACGAAGTGTTTGGTCATGGTTTTATCTCTTTCGAGTTTTTTTAAGAGAAGTGAAGACATTTTTCACTTCTCCATTGAATGGGTATATGTATATAAGTTATTTCACATGACTGTTTGGCAAGCGCACTTCAACATTTGTAGGGATGCACTTATGATTCCCTCTATGCTGAGCTATTCTTAAAGCATATGTATCTTATGAAATCTAACGAAAGATCGAAGTATTTTGTGAAGATTGAGCATGCCACAATAGCAAATACATTTCGCAAACCAGGAGAGTTTATGGTGACAATAAAAAGAGACGAGTTCAAAAGTATTTAAAATGAGATGAAAAAATTATCTGATTGATTGAGAGACTACCATATGCAAGATATATCAAGTGACATCCCATATGATGTGACTCAAATAAATGATCTCGTTAAGTTCCTCAGGTACATTTATATCGATGATACAACAAGATACTCTCTCTATTTTTATGCAAAAAAAGACTATAATTAAATATGAAAGCCTCCAGGGCATCCGAAGTTTACAACAAAAGATTATGGACACTTTTATAATTGAATCTTTATTGCCTTATCTTTTCATTAAATTTAAAGAAACCAGCATTGGTTTCTTACACACTTTAACAAAGATTCTTATATTGTTTTGTGTTAGGGTAGGAGCCCTAACCATGGTAAGATTGATTGCAGAGAAAAACTAAGAGAAGTAAACAAGAAGAAAGGAAATAACTTGATATATTGATTGATTCCATAAAGGAATACAGGCTATGGTTTATATAGCTCAAGATGAGCCAAATACCACAGACACGTGTCCTCCACGTATTGGCTGCAATAACAGAATAGTTATTTAACTGCTTAACCTTAACTAACACACTTAATGATTAATTAACTAACGCACCCAAGCACACGACAACTTAATGACCTCTCCTAGTAATACTCATTTAGGCCTAATTTCATAACAATACAGCCCCCTTAACAGAAACTTGTCCTCAAGTTTCACATTCTGAGTCAAAATCTGGACACCTCTCACCAATGCTTTGAACTGATCAAATCGCCCAGTTGGCTGATGTCAATACCACATATCCTTTGAAACTTGAAGAGCTATAGACTAGTTGATGACAACACATTGTTCTTTTTTGAAAATCCCTTGCCTCAACAATCATCTGAGTCTGCAAAAATCCTCCATTTTCCCATGTCCAAATCTGCGATATTTTTCTTACCAAGTCCAGCAACAATTGCGAGCAAAATATACCACTTACAGAATCTTCTCCCACCTCAAAAATTTCATATGGCAGCAATATTGTTAAATACAAATTCAATGAATTGGACACTAGAGAGACAGAGCAAGTCTTGCCACTGATATTGTTATTGCTTTTCCTGCTCTCATATGTTATTAACCAACAGATCTGTGGAGTCTGACATCCAGTATACATAACCAACTCGCTCTCATTATCCATAATCATGAGATCATGGCCCAATTTATCATCCAATTGCAAGTATCCATCATCTGTAGTAACTTGCCGAGCATGGAGTAGTGCACATAGATGAACACACACCTGAGAATTAAAATTTGATTGCCGATGATATAAATTTTGCATATTAGAAAAAACCTTCAAGGCTTCTCTATTGGGACTTTGCAATAGAATGCTTGAAATTACAAATTCCATTGTCTGGGAGTGCATAATTGCAGACAACAGGACGAGTAGAAGAGCTTCATTTGTCCACATGTGTACTGAAAAGTGTATTTGAGGAACCAATGCAAGAGCTCCAACATCAATTGCCACGAAGCCAAATTCGATGAATGCAATCATGAAGTTAGGGAAGTAAAGTGCAAACAACTTGGTTTTCACATCCTTCCAAGATATTGGTACATCTGCAAAAGCCCAATCAACCAAGAAAAGCTTCTGGGCACATAAACAAATTGCATCCAAAGTAGGTAGAGCATACCCCAAACATTTCTCAAGTGGCCCCCTATGAATTTTAAAGAGATCCATATGTAGCCTCTTTCCCCACCACATTTAATTTTTCCAACCATGGTCTCCAAATTCATATTCGTCACATCCAGAAACCACTTCTCTGATACCTCCACTATACCAATTGGACAACACTTAAAAACTAAAGCAGTGCATACATTAACAACAGTCACAAACATATCTTCTTCATTCAAAACAGTAGACGCAACTTAAGCATGACTATCATCATACCTTCTAAGGCTGGGCTGCTTACCTATGTATCTCAAGTAGAAAGCAATTAGTGGTTGAATGAAAATTCTGTGGAAATCACATCTATGGTCATCAACCTTGAAATCATCAAGAAGCTTAGTGCAGCCCATAATGAGAATATCATTATGCTTACTACCAGGTGTAGTTGGAACAGGCACAATAGCTTTAAGACTGGATAGATGTTTCACAACTGAAACGAAGGGTTCATTTGTTGATTTCTGACACTCTCAAAAATGAACATGCTGCTTGCACCAAAGAAGCATAACGTTGTGGTAAGAAGTTCTTAAATGCAGTTGATATACTCTGGCCAGCAACAACATTGCTCAGACAATCAATAAGCCATAGTGCAGCATTTCCCACTAAGGAATCTGAAGATAGTTCAGTACTCTGCTCCAAACTATCCATTTTGGATGACTCTCTATCATCTGTCATGACAACATTCCTCTCTCCCCCATCAGTTTCCATGAGAACAGGAATAGAAGAAGACAATAGTTCAGTTGACATGAGAGAAACATCAACAATTTCACAATGAGTAGCGAGTCCTCCACCTTTGTCTCGAATGTTCATAGGAGCAACAATGGTCGTTCCTGCATTACACAACCCATCTGATAGCGGGACTTTATCAAACATGCAGAGTGCATGGTATTCTCTACTGTTCCCACACAAACTACGACCTTGACCATCTTGCTTAACAATAACACTCTCATGCTCATTGAACCCTCTACCATCTCCACTATTCACCTCTGCCTTCTTATCAGAACTCTCTCCCTTCCCAGTATCTAACTTCTTATCAATACCATTTAATTTAGCATCACACACAAAACCCACAACATGACTCATACTAGTATTATCATTAAATCCCAATATGACATTAGTGTGAGACAAATTCAAGCCACTAACCACAGGGGTTTTACGAATAATACCATTTTCAGCAGGAATAAGTGGTGATGAAGCCTCAGTTGTAGCCAGAATCAATTTGGGTGTTGACGACGGCGAGGGAGAGCTAGAATTCAGCGGGTTATCAACTTGGCTTTCCGGAGATTGCGATGAACCCCATAACAACCGTAGCTCCTCCTTGAATTCAGAAATGAAGGTATCCATCGATCTCTTCAAAGATTTTTGCATCTCACACAGCTTAGCATCTGTGTGTTCTTTGTGATCTTGTAATTCGCCTGAACTTCGTGGTGGTGATTGTGGTTTTGGATATGCAATTGTATGTGGTTGCTCACAAGCGGGAGGTGGAGGAGTAGAATGGTAAATAGGTGTTGTAGTCATGGATTTGGTGGAGATGGACTGAGAATGAAGGTCATAAGATTGGCTTTGTGAAATTGGAGGAGATATCCATGGATTTGGGTTAGAATGAGGGATTAATGAACTTCAAGGAGTGATGGTGAGCGGCTGTTGAGCAGTAGGATAAATGGGTTGCAATTGAGGAGAAACATACCCATTATTGATTGTTTGGGAAGGCGGTGGTGTTGGTGGTGAGTAACTCGGTTGGAATGGAAATTGAGGAGGAGGTGGTGGGTAGCTAGGGCTACCGTGAGGGTGAGACGCAAATGTGCGGTAACAAGCGCTGGAGATCCCACCGCCATGCACTGCCAGACTCACCTGAAACAGGCCCAGTTGCGGGCTTGATACCAGTTGTTAGGGTAGGAGCTAGCCCTAACCATGGTAAGATTGATTACAGAGAAAAACTAAGAGAAGTAAACAAGAAGAAAGGAAATAGCTCGATATATTGATTGATTCCATAAAGGAATACAGGCTGTGGTTTATATAGCTTAAGATGAGCCAAATACCACAGACACGTGTCCTCCACATATTGGCTGCAATAACAGAATAGCTATTTAACTGCTTAACCTTAACTAACACACTTAATGATTGATTAACTAACGCACCCAAGCACACGACAACTTAATGACCTCTCCTAGTAATACTCATTTAGGCCTAATTTCATAACATTTTGTTTACATTGCATATATGTTTAAGCTACTTTTTATTTGTTTAAGTGTTACGGTTAACAATTCAACAAATTTGATGAGTTGGTTTAACTTTATGATAAAATTGGTATCATTTTAGCTGTAGTAGCTTCAAAATTGAGCAATGATTTTTTGTATGTATTGACCCCTCAAGGGATAATACCAGTTGAGGTGAGTGGAGTCGACTACAGATCAATTTTAAAGCCTTCACTTGATTCATACTTTCAAATGATAAAGAGAGATTATGGAAATAAAGTTGACTATTCTTCAAGTGCCACTTTCTACTTTATATTCAAGAGAAAGGATAGTTAGCAGTGATGGTAGCTCAGCAAAATATTAGTGGATAAAATTGGTGGATCAATGGAGAATCAAATGCGACTAAGGCAAATATTTTCAAAATCTACATCAATTTTACTACCATAAGTGTAAGTTTTTTTCTATTCAACATATGGTACTTGTATGTATCTACTGCACACAAAGAGAAAATAAATCAACCATTGAAGTGTATTGAAGAGTTTATGTAGAAAACTTTTGTACATCGAAGCTTGCACATGTCAAGAATGAGCTAGTTGTATGACTTGTATGTCAGATTAGATGCACGAGGTTTCAACTAATTTAAGGCAAATGAGCAGCAATGGATAAGGAAGGTTGTTTTGTTATCATACAAATAAGGTAGGAAATTTGATATAATTAACTCATTCATACCTTCCCAATGCAGATGTACTTTTTTCTTTTTTCTTTTTTGAAGGATTTGATGTAGATGTTGTCTTTGTAACAATCATTTTTCCTTTAGTGTTATATGAGATATGTTGAGAATTTTGCAGTTATTGAATTTTGAAAGAAAATGGAAATTTTTGTTGTAAGAAGGAAACAAAATTTTGTTATATGGATAAGATATTAGTTTTATAGATGTACCCCTCTAGGAAACTGGAAAAGAAAAAAAAAATAGAGACGGCTCTTCCTTTTTCCTGACCTAACCCTTCTCTTTTTAATTATTTTTTTTCCTCTCTCTATTTTTCCTGGCAAAAGTGTAGTGGCTACTACCAAAAACCATTTTTTAATAATAATAATGATTTACTAAAGAAGCTTCTTTTTCATTGTCTTTATGGTTTATGGACATATTCTTTGTTAAGTTTTCAAACAGTGCTAGAATAATGAAAGATGATCAAGGTGTGGGACAGTTTTAGTTTAGGAATTTGCTGGAGTTAGACCTAGCTTTGTTTGGTTCGTATGTCTTAGCAAGTGCAGTTGCACAACACCATATTAAGAATCTGGTCTGAAAATTTTAATTGTAATGCAAGAGAAACGCTTCAATCAAATTATCATTATAATTAATTTCATTTGAAAATGTACAAGTATCCAGATCTCATTACATCAATCAATCAAACTATAACTCTACAAGTTAAATCCTATATCTGAAAATACCAGATCATCTGGTGCTCTAAATTGATCTCCCGACCAGCCACACTTTATCATCTTTCTTGAGCTCTCGAGCTTCTACCCCTGCTCCCCTTTTCTCTTCTACCAGCAATACCATATGAAAGTACCAGACCTACAGTTTCAATCAACCCATAAAACATACAATTAGATATCTGCTAGAATGTGTTATGTCCCTAGCAACCGTACAATATTATCAAACACAAGACTAGTAAGTAATAGGTTTACTTTGAATGATGAGTAATGTAATGTTACAAGGAGGAATAGGTTTACCTCTGAAACAACAATAGAGTCAAAAAAATCAAGAATCAAGAATCAAGAATCAAGAATCAAAAGAGCAACAAAATTAAGAAACTAGCATCTATGAAACAAACAGTAAAGATGTTTTACCTTAGTTTGACCCGATGCAACTTAAGCTCTTGCTATGCTTCCACTTGGAGAATCTTTGGGCTTTTCTCTCATTGCAGCATAGTTATCATTCTCTTGCACTGACTTTAAAGTAACTGCAGCAAGCAACAAAACTAGAATAGAGAGTAGACATAAACCACAATGGAAAAAAGAATAAGTGATTATATCTTCAAAAGATGTGATCTTACTATCCAAACAAATAGCAATTGGAAAAGCCAGCCCCAATTGCCCATTGATTACAATTCAGTCTCTAGCCAATGTTTCCATCGGCATATGGTGAACCTACACTTCCCCAACAAGTCAAAAAGAAGGCTCAAGTAAGTGGTCTCTACCACAAAGGCTCAAGTAACTGGGCTCCTTCTAAGTATTTCAAAATGGTGTAAATTACACAGATAGGAAAAAGAATAATTCACATAAAAGCACAAAACTCTTACCGTGGGTATTGTTACTATGACAAATTCTATGGAATCGGTATCACGAAAAAGCTCACGCACTTTAATCATCCTCTCCCGTAATTTCTCTAATTTGTCTGACTGCATTGAAGTTTTGGAAAACATTAGCAACCTTCTATAGATTGCAGATTACTGAAAGAGATCAAAACATCAGGCTTAATTTGTAAACATAGCTTCAAATTTCAATCAGCTGTAAAATCTAAAGTTTAAGCAATTCGTGACAAACAGATCTGGAAACTCATTATATTGAAATATGAAAGCAGTACAGAAGATTTGAATTGCTTATGAGTTATCTCATAACTAGCTTCTCAAGTCATACTGTATATTTAATTCCATTTAGTTCCAAAAGAATAAGAATACACACACTCAAACTATTCATCTAAGTTGACAACATTACCTTCAATATCTTGCCAATTGATGCATCCAAGAAGTCTGGCAAGGATAAAAGTCGCAAGGTATGGCCCTGTTAACAATATCCCATCATAGTGTACTAAAATAAATATTAAAAAAAAAAAATGTGGCAATCACAAAATTGAATATTACTTACCGTGGGTGTAGTATCAAAGACGATACAAGTAAACATGTTATATTCTGGTGATTCGAGAAATTGTATCACCTGTAAAGAAAATTTAGATTGATCGATCATTATTAGAAAATCAAGAAAGACTTTCAGGGCAAGCTAGAAAATTTGTACCTTAGAAATCGCAATAGCTTCATCCAAACCAGGAGGTATAATCAAGAACATAATAACACCTCAATGCAGGCTAAGAGGACCCTTAGGGCCATTTCATGGCAATATTTCCCTTTCAATTAATAGGAACCATATCTAATACCACAAACAATTCTTGATAGATAAGTCCATGAATCAGAATATATGTTCAGTCAAAGTGGATATACATAAAGGTATGAGTGCTTACTTTGAATAACAAACCTCCCCATTACCAGCACATAGTACTGGCATATCCGTTGCGGTACACATGAGCATGCCTCCATCAGCAACAGCTTGAATCGCAGAATCCAAGAAGACGGAGGGAGAACCATAAGGATCAAGATCAACCTGAAACAATTGATAATGAATTAAGGTAAGTTAGTTGCTCATGTTAAAAATTGGAGACCACCAATGTGCAGTGTTGAATATCAAAATATCAGCTCCTCTCCATTTAGATGAGCCATGATCAACTGCATCAATTCTCAAGATTTGCTTCCTCTTCTGCCCTACTCTTGCCTTGCTTTCATGAACTAAGAAATGGCTCACATAATATTCAACAGTACACTTGTAATCCTATGATAAGTAGAATTAACACAAATCTGAAACTGTAATTTCCCTTTTCTTTGGTGATTCTGAGCCTGTGAGTCTCATAGACCTTGTTTGAATCTTTTATTGCTCCCATTGACATGCACAACATGGATTCCCATTGATTTCTGTTGATTGAATCACCCACAAAAACTAGTCTCTTCCCTCTTATTAGCTCCAGCATCTTTGTTGCGTTAAAATTGTACCACACAGTCACACCAAAAGCACTCAACTTTAAGTCTTTAACATTGCAAGCAAACCACATTGTGACTATATCAAACTACCATGCTTTAAAATCGCATGACAACTAAATGATTGAAGTAGAAAAAGTACCTTGGAATTTCACAATCTTGGGGTTGCCATCTCCACTTCATGTAATCTTTATCTAATTTCCCATTGCCCTGACAATTAAAACCTTCATCTATCAAAGGACACACAAATGGTTGATACAAAGGATAGCTCTCATCATAAACCCACCTCCCTCTTGTAAAATCACACAGTCCATTTTTTTCTCTTACCTTCAACTACACTGAGGATCATATCAGAAACTATATAGACCCAGAGGCGCATAGCACAGTTCAACAACGATTTCAAAGCAATTACTATCAGATTTACAATTCTATACTATCAAATATCAATTCAAAGCAGAACACACAGAATCAAAATTCAAAACTCATCATCACATCAAAACCATCGAAACAATCAGTCTTAGAAACTAGCAGATTTACAATTACCAGTAGATTATTTTGCCAAAAGAACAAGAAGTGAAAACCCATATAGCTTTTGATCAAATCTGAGAAAGAGGAACAGATCTAGTTCTTGATCTGAGAGAGGGACTTAGCCGTCACCCGTCGAGGAGAGCAAGCGCCGTCAACTATCGAGGGGAGAGGGAGAGTGCTGGTGCCGTCGAGGAGAGAGAGAGAGAGAGAGAGAGAGAGAGAGAGAGCAAGTGTAGGTTTTCAGAGGGAGGTCAGTAGGTTTTAGATCTGGAATGAGGTTTTTTCGATGCGAGATGGGTGAGTTTCTTCTGGGCTTTCAATTATATGAGCTGAGGGCGCTGGATTAGAAGTGATTGATTTTAGATTTGGTAAGAAGTTTTGGTTGAGGGCGCTGGATTTCCAGTTCGATGGTTTTGGTCAAGAGCAAAGAGAGAAGTTCACTATAGAAGTATAGAGGTTTTCAGTTTGATAAATTTGTCGGGGGTGGGATTTTTGCTCAAGTGTGCATCCAATTCCACTCCACTTTACGCTGTGCCAAAAAAACAAGCAGTTGGAACACAATCAGGACTAAATGAATCTCCATTTAATGCACAACAGAAAACTGTTGTCTGAAACGGATCATTTTTCTCAAAACGAATTTACTATGGTATATCATATATTCAGACAACAGAATTTTTTCATTATGTCGTTAAAAATTTTCAGACAACAGAAAACAACAATTCTGTCGTCTGAGCTCTGTCGTCTGATAAGTTTATTGACGTAGTGTATGTATTTTTTTTCTTATTTCTTGTGACCATTTTATCCTTTAATTAGCTGAGAGTTTATTTATATTTTTTTATTGGTCTACATTTTAAAAACTTTTTGTGGGATCATTTAAGAGTTTTTTTTTTAATTTTTAAATTTATTTTTTTTTAGTTTTAAAAAAAAAAACATTGGTATTTCAAAATACGTCATTTTAATACACAACGTACTCTCTCTTTTCTTTCTTCTCTATGGGGTAGTTAACCCTTACAACTTGTTTGGCTCCAAAACCAGTTGGTGTGCAAACTGTCTCTTTTGAGCGTGTGATTGCGCAGGCGTGCCAGCACCGTGGGGTGCAGTCGTCGGGGTAGTCCCTTGACCTGACTTCTTCTTCAAGCGTTGTGGACGAGGAGAGCACCAACCTCGCCACAAGGTTCTTCTCTAGCCTTTCGGGAAAGGACTTTTGCCTTACGGATAAGGACTTTGGGTGTGATCTCTTCGATCACCAAATCGATACTCAACGTTGTAGGTTGAGCAGAGCAATCACTGGGAAGTTCTGAGAAAGCACAGGGTTTGCTAAAGAGTATCTTTAGCGTCGCTGGGTTGCGAGGGCGTTACCCTTGCTTCGCTGGTAGTATGTGTGGTAGTAGCACTGTCAGTCGGCTCGGAGAGACTAGGATTGAGAGTATGGTCGCCGGGTTTCAACAGGGTTGAAGGTTTGCTCCTGGGAGACTTTGTAATGGTTGAGATTAGTTGATTTGAGAAAAGGTCCTTAACCTTGCCGCTTAACCCTATATTTATACACCTAGGGTTTCGACTGCTCCTTGCCTTAGAAGGATTATTAATTGAAGTTTCCTATTCAATCTCTGCTACTCGATCCCAATAAGGTTTCGTTTTCCTTATAGGTTACGGAATGGGCGAAGCTATAACCCAAACCCGAGTAGGCTTATTTTTGGGCCGCAGGTATCGGCCCGCTGGCTCAAACCCACCAAAGGATCCTGCCAAAAATAATTTTGGGCTCAAACATTGCCCCCCAGGGCCCGAGATCAGGCCCATGAAGATGTAACTGATTGAAGGGGACTAAAACGACGCGCCGGTTGCTGGAAACGATGTCATTAATGAAGGTCGCATCCTTTCATTTGCAAAACACCTTTCTGTCGTATCGTTTCCCTCACAAAATTCCTTATTTAAACTCACGGCCGCAAGACCTGTCACATCAGAAGCCCGTCCAGTCTCTTAAACCCAGAAAAACCCATTTCTTCCGATATCTCCTTCACAGAAACCTAGAAATGGCTCCCCCGAAGAAAATAGTCATCGATCAAGAGGAAGAGTTATACGAAAAGGTTGCCCATACTTGGGGAACCAACATCGGTGCTCGCATTCTCCTCCAAACATCTATCCATCGACTCCTGCTCCTTCGATTCTCCGACCACCAAACCGGACTGGGGCCAGCGCCACAAGATGCTATTCCGGCCGACGCTATCACCCTCTATGGCCTACCAGTCCGCCGACCCATTCCGGTCCTTCGAAGAACCCTTGGAGATTTCATTAGCTGGGGCGCCCAAAACCATCGTGCCAAAATAGGGCATTGGTCGTCCTCCATCAGTTCTGCAAAGACTTCTTAGTATCGCCAAACGCGAGCGCGAGATCTAGCTCGCTGGAACGCAGCAGGTATCACACACACCATCGATTTATGTTTCTATCTTCCTCGCGGCGGCAATCGCTCGCCGCTCGCTACCTTTCTTTGTTTCTGGAACACTGCCACCAATACTTTTGACTTTAGATTCGGTCAAATGAGTATCACCTTGCTGGATATTCTTGCCATCACTGGCTTGCCCATCGATGGTGAGCCCTATCTGCATGGCCAATTTGATTCTGTCAATTTCACTTCGACCATGGCCCAACATGGTCGCAGCACCCACAGTGGCTCCTACCCACGATGGTTGGAGTATTACAGCCGGGAGCACACTGCGACCGGCGGAATTGCTTTTCTGGAGTATTGGCTTTGCAAGTTCATATTCTGCACCTCTTCTTGCAAGCCTACTGGTACTTGGACCCTTCTAGCGACGGCCCTCTACAACGGCCGCAATGTAGGTCTCGGGCAACCGGTACTGGGAGCCCTCTACCGCATGTTATATCAAGCCACCATGCACCCATTTGAGACTAGCATGTCTGGCCCCTTTTGGATTTTAGATTTCTGGATCCAAACCTACTTTCCATTCTTCCGCCCGCGATGACATTCCACTGCTTCCGCCGGCCGACCAACTCTTGGGTCAGTGGTTCAGCCGCAAGGAAAGGTACTCATCCCCTCCCTATTCCGAATGTTTTTCCTATCTGTACCTCTTGGATGAGATGTCGTACTGTGACATAATAATGGATAGAAGATTCCCACCTCTACTTGAATATGGCTTCCTTCCTGGTGATCCTCGCTACACTGATCGCGCGCTCTTGGCTTTTCACCGCGCGATCTCCTGCTCAGACATCAGGATCTCTGCTGAGGAACTCAGCTACGAGCTTTACGCTCCGAACCACTTTGCTCGCCAATTCGGCCTTGTCCAATTGGTACCATTTCCCCTGTACGACGCCTGGAACTACAACACATCTTGGCGCAGATTCGGGCCCCCCCTCGGGCCTGTGCCGGCACAAAGTATGCTCACGCTGGTTGATCTCCCTAACTGGGCTCGAGCTATTGACCCCGTTGACGGGACTGAAGAAGGATACGAAGATTGGTGGGAGGAGGTCTCCGTCAATTGCTGGGCTCAACGGGACGACGAACTCTTTGCAGCCATCTTTGGAGAATTGAAAAGCCCATATCCTGCCGATGTTGAAATGCTCGCTCGCTTCTCCGAGGATGCCCCACAATCCCAGCCTCTTCCAGCAACACAACCGGCGTGAGCCCCTCGCCAAGCTCAAGCTGGAATCGTAATCCGCGAACCCCCCCCGGAGGTGAGTATCTTAGTTCCACCTTCTGTATCTTTCTACATTACTCTCTTTTCACTCACCCTTCGCTGTATCAGGGAAGTGCGCCACGCTCTGGCAATCACACAATCAGTGCCTCCCCAGTCGTTGGCCAATCCGAAAAGCAGAAAGCGGTGGTCGCTGAGACTGAAGTTGAAGATTCTTCCTCTGACGACGATAATCCGCAAACTGTAAGAACCCTCTACTCTTAGGATTATGCTCCTCTATTCTCATAGCTAAGTTTAACTCTTTGATTCTGGCAGGTTGCCGCTGCTTTGGCCTGCAAACGCAACCGCTCGGACCCTCGCACTAACCCATGGGAAGAGGATGAACCACTCGCTGATCAACTAGAAAGAGATGGGAAACTCACGCTAGAAATTATTCATCTTTTAGCCCAACTCCTATAACTGTTTTACTTGCAGGTTCGTCGCCGGTCCTCTGGACATATTGGGGAAGGCTCTTCGGCCGCTGGTGAAGGGACATCTGCCTCGCAGGCCCAAGCGCCCAAGGATTCCGGTAATCCTCCACTTCCCACCAGCATTGCGAGCGATGCACCAGTGGCCCCTATTTCGGTGCAGATCATAGACGACAGCTCACCCGAATTGGAAGAGGGAACAGCTCCTTCAGACGTATCACCCGAGGAACCAATCGCTGCACAACCCTTAGCACAGATAGTGCCTGATCCAATTCCTGATAAAGCATCTCAAGAGTCTACCCCGATAGCAATCCTGCACGAACCTCCAGCCGCAGAGGTACGCTTATCCCAAAGCATAATGCCTTAGTCCTCGCTTTGTTTTCTGTGTACCCTGATAGTTGTTCCTTAACCATAGAGTCCTAGCCCTGCCGAGGAAGCAGTTATTGGTGCGGAGGTACCTGTCGCTGATCCTGCTGAACCAGCTGATGAAGATATGGTGATTCAAGAGCATGCCCCTCATGCTCTTGAAGTGGGAGCAGGGGTAAACGTGGAACCAGAGCCAGAAGCAGCCCCTATCATAGAGCCTCAGAAGGCCCACGCTGCCGCTGATGCAGCTGCTGATGCTCCACCGCCTGGGCCTCCTTCCAGACTAGAAAGGCTCGCTCGCGTATGATAGGAGCATTTTAATGCGACGTTTTAACTGCTTTTCCCTACATTTTCTGCGTCATTTCCTTAATAAAACCCTGTTTAGGAAAGTTTCCATTCTTCGAATGGGAAAGTTCCTAATTGTAGAAAGTTTCCGTTTTGTAGTTTCTATTTTCCATTTTTAGAAAGTTTCCATTTTAGTTTAGGAAAGTTTCCATTTCTTATTTTAGAGAGCTTCTATTTTCAGGTTTTTGGAATAAATAAGCTGAATTGAGTTCATTAATGGGAAGAGAAGCTTCATGAAGATGACATGGCAAGGAGAGAATCAAGGAAGAGTTTTTTTTTTAAAACAGGAAAATATATTTTCCTTGGGGATTAAATTTTCCGTGTAATACTTAAGGAAAAACAAGGTGACAACGTGGGAATTAAAGATGATTGATTGAGGATTTCAAGGAGAGATTTTCTTGGGAGACTTTTATGGAAATAAATATTGTTGGAGGAATAATTTGGTGTGATTGCCAACGTGAAAATCAGAAATAATCAAGGAGAAGATGCCAAGAGAGATTCAAGGGAGATTTTTATGGAAGGAAAATATGTGTGCACCAAGGAAAAGCTCAAAACGTGTCTAGATTCATCCCTAAATTCCCTAAAGGAATGTTGGCCGAAATTCATGAAGAAAATCAGAATAATTTCAAGGAAATTCGGAAATTAAATATTAGGGAGGTAATTTAGAGAATTTTGATTGGTTGGAAACATCACAAGGCTTACTTGGCATCCCTACGATTGGTTGGACCACATCACAAAGCTTACTTGGCGAATTCCTATTGGTGGAAGCTATGTGAAAATTTCTGATTGCTTTGTGAATCCTAGCCGTGCTCCTATATATACCCACCTCTTTGACGTTGAGAAGGGTCCTCTTCCTTTACAATTTACACTTTAGAAAAAAAATCAGAAAAGTTCCTTAGCATAGCAGTGAGTTTCTCCATCCTCTAGTCATCTCCACGAGTTCAAGCAAGGCCAAGGGAGAAGAAGCATAGCCGTGAGCATCCATCATCCATCTCCAACCTTGAAGCTTGCTTTCGAGATTCAAGAAACCACAACGTGAATCATCCATCTCATCTCCATCTCACGGTGTAATCCGATTCTCCTTTGTAACCTTTGCTTTGAATTTCGTTGGTTTTGTTCTAGTTGACATATGTGTTTGAACAAATATTAATTTCTGGAATTTTTATGATTAATTGAGAATTTTCAGATTCATATTATTGTTCTTCGAGAGTTGCTTATGTGAGTTTGTTTAATTAAATTTGCGTTATAGATAACTTTTGTATTTTAATCTTATGTGGTTGCAAACACTTAGGGTTTCGATATAATTGGTGCTAGGTTTAAGAATATGAAATCGACTTTTTGTTTTGTGTAAACTTGAATCAAAGTAGTAAAGGTTTTGTACAAAGATCGAATTTAATTAACGAGGATTGCAATTAGGTGGACTTTTCCATACTAAGTTGTACACTTGAGTTGATAACCTTTCTCTATGTGTAATGCGTTAAACATGACATGATTGACTAGCTTTCTAGTGCTTGAATGCATGTTTGATAGGATTAATCTAGGTGCTTTCGCTTAGGTTAATTAGCATTGAAAAGTAAAAAATGGGAATTCATTTGCTTTCGAATGTTTCACATGATCAACTCCTTTCTCATGACTTAGATGAACAATATGGGTTTGAATCGATTTAATCATAAGTTTCGGTTTTGATCTTTGTTCTCTCATTCCATTTGTATTTTTATGTTTTTTGCATTTAATTGTTTTGTTAACTTAGTTTTATTTCGAAAAAACCAAAAACAAAATCCCCCATTTTCCGTAAATAATGTTTATACTTGTGAATATCTTTGTGAATATTAACTTTTTTTAATTTAATTGTTTGTTTGTCCTACATTGACAGGTGTCCCTCAATCCCCGGAATAGAACGATCCCTATTTGCTTATACTACTAACGATATTTTTAGGGTTAAATTATGCGCTTGCTTCAGGCACATCAATTTTTGACTCGAAGTGCCCCCCCAGGGGCTATAGATGAAGCGAGGGATGGGTTCACACAACGACTCCTTAGCCCCGACATCTTGCTGCCGGGCACATCTGCTAGAGCTCAGGAATACTTGATGGTTCTTCACCGCGAGCGAACCATCACTGAGGCTGAGTTCACCGAAATATACGAGCTGCTACAAAACCTCCCTGAGTGGATTAATGAAAGAACAACCGCAACCACACAAGCCAGGCAAGCTCAGGCTCACTATCGAGGCCTCGTGCAACAAACAGATGCTTCTCGCGACTTCCTGGGCGATAGGGCTATCCTCGTCAGGGACTTGCGGATTACGCAGAATCACCTTCGGACCCAAATCCAGGAATTTCAAGCCCAATTAGCCTCGGTGACGGCCCAACTTGAACATGAAGACCCTTTGTTAGAGCAGCCCCTAGCAGCCTTTTAAGCAATGTCTCAAAATTTAGCTCAGGCTCGTGAAGCAGCCCGTCAAGCAGAGCGAGCTGCTGCCGACGCTAGTTTCCGTTTGGATGAACACCTACTTCGCTTGACCCATGCGGGCCAAAAACTTTAGGCCTCTTATGTTAGGCCCGTTTTGCTTTGTATGAACAATATTATAATTAGAAATTAATATTTAGCCCACTTTATTTGGCCCAAATACTAATTCAAACTTAGGTGATTTATTACCTCTTTATCGAAACTGTCAACAAGATAATCCCAAATTGGGCAGTTATCTCCTCGAAGACTGCTCTGCTTCCCACTCGTTTTCAACTTCCTTCATTTCCGAGATTCTAGCATTTAATTCCATTGATTCTCGCCTTGATGGCGTTGAAAGTACTTCAACTGCCCATCACGCGTTTGAAATGACTGCCAAAGGAACTATAAATACCCGTACTTAGGGAAATCATGAAGCCAAGCAACCATGTCTTCTCCAGAAATAACTTCACGGGCCTTGTTTCTGTTCGTTCAGTTTCTAAAATCTTCCTCCCGTGATTTTCTCCCCTCGCCACAAATCCATAGGCTTCATGGCTTAATCTCAAAACCTGGGTAGGCCTCATGGCCTAATCTCAGGTCCAGCGACGTGTCTTTGGTTTCTGGGACTCTGGATGAACTCGCCAGTCTCAGTTAAACCGAAGAACACGTGGCACTCCTAACGCGGCAGAGCCACATTCTGAGGAGTCCGTCTCCTCCAATTGTCCGCGTGGAGCAGGAGGCGGAGAGGCGGAAGGCCACTTTGAGGCCGACTGTTCTTCCTCCTCGGTCTACCTCTGGGGCCCGACTACAAGGCTTCTGTTTTTCCCCAGGAGGTAGATGTGGTTGTGGGTCGCGCTTGCTCTGGATACCATCTCCAACCGGGAGGATAACCTCTTGGGAAGGGTATGATGGATTATTCCCTTCCCTCTTCCTCTGGTACAGACGATAGTAGTGGCGACTCAGATCGGAGGAGGATCTGGGTGAAGAGAGGAAGAGTGCCAGCGGTACTGCCCAGATCCTCTTGCCGCAACCAGATCTAGCCACTTTTAAAATTTGTGTTTCTTCACAATGCTTTCCAAAGCCACATTTGGCCTTATAATCGTAAATGTAACCGTGTTGATCTGTTTCTGTATGCCTTTCGCCGCAAAGCCACTTTATGAATAAATGTTTCTTTGAGCATAATGCAAAAAAATTACCAAAAAATTGTCGCACAGAATAATAAAGCCTCATGTATAGGCCTCCATGTACATTCCTAACGCATAAACTGTCAAAGATAAACATATTTGTTTATATAGTCTTTAAACCTGATGAATACAATAATAAAGCCTCATGTATAGGTCATCACGTAACTATGGCCTCAACTAAGGCTAGAATACTATAAGGAGTGCCCCCAATGTTCATCGGTGAAGCAAAGCATGGGGCGAAGGCCACTAGAAAAAAGGCCCGAATACGGAGCTAGAGTTGATGTGAACCGATGGAATTATGGATACCCCCCTGGTGGAGCAGGTGGATCCTCGAACTCCCAAACACTGGGGTAGTACTTCTTCAAAAAACGCTCGTTGATGGGGTTGCGATGGAGGTCACCGTCCACATCTTTAAGATGAAAAGCCCCGCGTTCCAGGATACGGTGAACGACAAAGGGACCTTCCCATAGCAGGGTCCACTTACCGCGACCGATCAATTTTTCACCAAAGGGTAAGACAGCTTTCCAAACAGGGTCGCCTTCTTTGTAGCTACGACCACACGTCCTCTTATCATAGGCGCGAGCGATACGCTGTTTCTCCATGACCAAATTATCCAAAGCCGCTAAGAGCTGCTCACTCAAATCTTCATGCTCTTGCCACATCGCCTGGACGTAATCTTCACTGATCAAGTGATGTTGCTCTTGCACGCGTAAGGAATGAATGTTGATCTCCAGGGGTAAAACCGCGTCATGACCAAACATGAGTGCATAGGGTGTCGTAGCGGTAGGAGTCCTCTTGGACGTACGATAAGCCCAGAGTGTCTCATACAAAGTATCGTGCCACTGTCAAGGGTTTTCTACCAGCATCTTCTTTAACAGAGTAATAATATCTTGTTGTTGGCTTCCGCTTGACCGTTGGACTGAGCATAATAAGGAGTGTTGTGGATAAACTAGATGCCGAAATCAGTTACTAGTTGCTCGACAGGTCCTCCCATGAACGCTGCCCCCCTGGTCTGAAACGAGCACCTCAGGAATACCAAACCTGCAAAGAATGTTACGAAAAATGAACTGGCGAATGGTGGTACCAGAGGCCTCCTTCAAAGGTTCAGCTTCAACCCACTTGGTGAAGAAGTCAGTAGCCATGATGATGAACTTATGTTGGAGAGAAGAGTGGGGGTGAATCATCCCAATCAAGTCCAATGCCCAGCCTCTCGCAGGCCACGGCTTAATTATAGGTTGCATGGGAATGTTGGGGACATGCTGGAACGGACCATGCGCTTGACAGTCTGCACATCCTTTGGCGAAAGCAATACAATCCTTTAAAATGCTGGGCCAGTAATAACCGTGTCGCCT
>JANPXK010000974.1:0-16838 GCA_024704745.1 Rosa lucieae
GTCCAAAATCAGTCTTCACCATCTTCGCAGCGACATCTCGTCAAGGATCTCGTGAGCCTTATTGGCATCATAAGTGTATGTCGCAAACTCCGGTTTGGTGAAGGCCAGCGATTTGAGCTTAACAGGCTCCTTGGAAATTTTCAGCTGCTTCAAGGACGGATTCTTCTTCCCGGTTAACTCGTAGGCTGCTATATCATTATCCTTATGATGGTAATAAGGGTCGTAGGTGGCCGGTTGGTAGCTCAGGGCCACTACGGTACGATGTTTACCTGGCACGTACGTCCCTCTGGAGGCATTCTTCCTCGCATCTGTTTCTCTGAGAAGATGTTCGAAACTGCCCACCTCTGTGATGAGTTCTCCCATCGACTAAATCATGCTGCCATGCTGCTTCTTTCGTTGACGGGGCTCTAAGCCCTTGACTGCCAACTTGACTAACTCCTTCTCGGGCAGGATGACGTTCAGCTTGGCTTTCTGGATTTGAAAGCGCTGAAGATAAGCAACTGCTGACTCTGTAGGCTGCTGTGCCATCTGAGTGAGTGAGGCTAGGTCTACTTCAGGCTCAATAGTCCCAAACGTCTCCCGGAAGAGCAGTTCCATTGCCGGCCAATCCGCCACTGTTCCTGGCCTGAGCTTGGAAAACCATCTGAAGGCGGCGCCCGACAAAGAAGTGCCAAAGATTCTGCATTTGAGGACATCATCATTCTGGTATTGGCCACACTGTACCCTAAACTTGGCCAGATGTGTTGCCGCATCTTCAGTGTCCTCTCCTGAAAAAGTAGAAAAAATGATATTCTTATAACCCCGGGGGAAAGGTGCGAGCATGATGTGTGGCGGGAAAGGTCCTTCATAGACCCCATCTGGCTGGGCCCTAGGGTTGGCCAATCTGATCATCTCCTCTACTTCATCACGTCTTACATAATCTGGGCCCGGAGGAAGAGGAGGGGGAGTCACCGCAGTCCGGTGGGTAGCTTGCACAAGTACTGCCTGGTTTATCATTGCCGACCCTTCCCCGACATGCACAACGCGGGTAGTAGCCTGTTGCTGGAGAGTTACCGCTGGCGTAATCTCTTCCTTTGACAGAGCTGTTATTTTGATCGGGGCGCCTGTTTGGTCGAGCCCATAATAACTTCCCGGCAGTTCTTGATATACCATCTCTGCCCCGACGCTGTCTTACTGAACGAACGTAACGGGTTCAGACAAAATCCCTGCGCCCTTTGAGGCTTGGTGCCTCTGTCTGGTGGTGTGTTCGCTTGATGAAGCAGTCTTTTCCTTGCTGCCATTGATAGCTAGTGCTTGTTCTTTATGTTTCGACGGTGTAGCAATAACAGTAGCTGAGGAAGAAACAGCATGGTTGTTAGTCTTCTCGCGCTGATTTGGCGGCACGTACTTGCCTGTACCGGATGGTTGGCCGAGAGAGTCAAGGATAGCATTAGGATCCCCTAAAGCTTTGTTCAATACATCTCTTGCTTGATTCAATTCTGCTCTCTGCATAACCACTTCGGTTGCTCGGTTGGCTCCATCCTTGCGAATACCTGCCATATCCGACGCGGTCTGCTTGGTATGACCCGCTATAGCCTCCAAAATTACCTTTTGACGCTGATCTTGCTCGCTAGCGATACCTGCGGCGTATGCCTTCACCGCACTTTCTAATTGTACTATCTGCTGTCGGGTATCCTCTGTATGTCGAGTCATGCGCTGATCCAGTTCGCGTAAGAGTTTATCTGCCTTTGCGGTTTCCCTGGCAAAATCGGCGTCCATCTTTTTGCGATGGTTCTCGATATTTTCCATGATAATCGCGCACCTTTCCTCGAAGGTCGCTTCTTCTGGAATAGGCTTCGCAACGAAAGTCTCTCCCTCTCCACCTCCTGCTGCAGTGTTGACAGTGGTGGGGATAACAGGCTCGCTGGCCTGATTAACATTGACGCTCTGACCCTCAGTAGCGGTCGAGCGATTCTCATCTTGTCTAGTTGACATACCGGGTGATTGGGGCTGATGAGAGAATCGTCGCGTCACTTGTTCTTCAGAAAGACCACGACAGTCCGTGCGAGAATGCGGCCTGTAACTGGAGGTCTTATGTTTTGAGCAGTTAGCGTAGCCTTTTTGATAAGGGTTATCGCTAGACTTCCCAATGGTTGCGTTCACAAAGAAACACTATAGAGTCCCACTGGGCGTGCCAAAATGTTTGGCTCCAAAAACCAGCTGGTATGCAAACAGTCTCTTTTGAGCGTGTGATTGCGCAGGCGTGCCAGCACCGCGGGGTGTAGTCGTTGGGGTAGCCCCTTGACCTAACTTCTTCTTCAAGCGCTGTGGATGAGGAGAGCACCAACCTCGTCACAGGGTTCTTTTCTTGCCTTTTGGGAAAGGACTTTTGCCTTACGGGTAAGGACTTTGGTTGTGATCTCTTCGGTCACCAAAATCGATACTCAACGTTGTAGGTTGAGCAGAGCAATCACTGGGAAGTTCTGAGAAAGCACGGGATTTGCTAAAGCGTATCTTTAGCTTCGCTGGGTTGCGAGGGCGTTACCCTTGCTTCGCTGGGTGTATCGGTGGCAGTAGTACTGGCAGTCGGCTCGAGAGGAGACTAGGACTGGAAGCACGGTCGCCGGGTTGATCTGGTGATGCTGACAGTCGGCTCGCTAGGAGACTAGGACTGGCTGGCGGTCACCGGGTTTCAACGAGGTTGAAGGTTTGCTCCGGGGAGGCTTTGTAATCGCTGGGATTGATTGATTAGAGAGAGGTCCTTGATCTCGCCGCTTAACCCTGTACTTATACCCTAGGGTTTCGATTGCTCCTTGCCTTGTAAGGATTCTTAATTGTAGTTTCCTATTTCACCTCTACTACTCAAATTCAAGAAGGTTTCGTCTCTTTATGAGTCACGGAATGGGCGAAGCTATAACCCAGACCCGAGTAGTTTTATTTTTGGGCCGCAAGTATCTGCCCACTGGCTTGAACCCACCAAAGGATCTTGCCAAAAATGCTTTTGGGCTCAAACAGCTTTAATTATCTTGCACATTTAAGCTGTTTTATATTTTCTTTGCAGGATCAATTTGGTTTGCTTCAGAAATGAAAGCTATAAGTGATGATAGTGAAAGATTCATATCTTTTCCTCCTGGGCATTTATACTCTAGCAAACAAAGGTAAGTTCAGCTGAGCTCTAGTTACTAATAACGAACCAACTAATAACGATTTGGTTCATGAATCAACAAACAGCCTTTTAGTCTGAAAAAGTTTTAATAAAAATCTTCTAAGATCAGCATACTTCTTATTATGATGTTTTTGCCCATTTGACAGCGATATAGAAGCAGGGGAATAAATGCTTCTATTATTTCATTTCGTATATTCATTTGGTTAACTAATAACTTTCAAGATGCTTATTCTTAGTTCACATTAGCTGAATTTAAAAAAATTTCAACTTTTTATGCCTTAAGTAGATGTTGTTCAAACTACCTGCATGTATTTACAAATTTATGTGTGCAGGAGGGCTGAGAAGTGCTAGAAATCACATATGAGCTACTGTAAACTTGAAAAAATAAGCAATAATGGCAGTAAAGAAACCCTAACCTGATGAAGAAGACGAAGCAAAAGAAAGAGAACTTGGTATTTTATCTTCGTAATTTTACAAAGTGGTAACAACAACAGAAAATGATAATACGACTAGCTATTTATACTACTTGGACTCCAACTAATTCAGCTGGTAATTATTCTAGAATATTATGCAGATAGCGACACGTGGCATTCATGGTGCGGTCCAGATTTCTCCTCCAAGCAAGTTAGTTGCACACAGTGAAGTCACGATAAACTCTTGAGCTAAACAAACTAATCTGCTGTGGCAAGGCTATGCTTAGATTCTCTCCTGCAACATAAGCTGGCAGTGAGTTGGCTAACACCATCAGAGAGTGGAGATTGGGCCCGGCTTGTTGAGGCATTACTGCTACTGGCACCATCACTCGTGTTACTTGCATGAGCATGATCATGTTTAGTCATCTTAACATCCCCCCGCAAACTAGTGCTGGGAGGGCCAAGCACTAGGTTGCCACAAAGATATCGAAACTGTGCAGTACTCAAGCCCTTGGTGAAAATATCAGCAAATTGATCCAAAGAAGGAACAAACTAAAGAGTTAGCTCACCTCGAACAACCTTCTCTCGAGTGAAGTGAACATCAGTTTCCACATGCTTGCATTTGGACTTATGAATGGGATTAGATGCAAGGGAAAGAGCAGACACATTATCACAGTGAAGAACAGGAGCATTAGGCAAAGTAATGGAGATATCTTGAAGCAAATGCCTGAGCCAAAAAATTTCTGAAGCAGTGTCAGCCATAGCCCTATACTCAGCTTCAGTAGATGACCTAGAAACAGAATGCTGCTTCTTTGAACACCAAGAAATGGGGCAATTTCCCAAGTAAATAACAAATCCAGTGGTCGATCTTCTGTCATTGGGATCCCCGGCCCAATCAGCATCAGAAAATGCTCTCAATTCAAGTGGTGCAGATCTATATGTCAGGCCAAACGTGGAAGTACCAAGAAGGTATCGAAGAATATGCTTGACAGCTGCATAATGGGCCTCAGTTGGATTCTGCATAAATTGACATACAGTATTTACACTATAAGCCAAATCAGGTCGTGTGAATGTGAGATATTGCAAATAGCCAACCAGACTTCTATAATGTGTAACATCTGCATACTTAGGGCCGTCATCTTTTAACAGTTTAGCATAAGGTAAATAGGGAGTGGCACAGCTTTTGCTGCCAAGCATACCAGCTTTTAACAACACTTCATCGGCATATTTTGATTGTGACACAAAAATACCACCAGATGGGAGATATTCAATCTGCAGACCAAGGAAGTAGTGCAATGGTCCCAAATCTTTCATTTTGAACTCAAGTTGAAGTGCAAGTTTAACAAGACGAATTTCTTCCTCATTATCACCAGTCAAGATGATATCATCAACATAAAGCAATAAGTAGACCATGTTGGAACTAGAAGATTTAATGAATAAAGAGGGATCAGAATGACTACCTCGAAATCCCAAGGAAGGTAGGAAAGAAGTAAACCTCTCATTCCAAGCCCGAGGTGCCTGCTTGAGGCCATATAGAGACTTGACCAGCCTGCAAACATGATTTGGATGAGAGACATCTTCAAACCCCGGAGGTTGAGTCATGTAGACTTCTTCTTTGAGAACACCATGAAGGAATGCATTTTTAACATCCATTTGATGAAGCTTCCAATTGTGTTGAGCTGCAAGCGCAAGAAATAGTCTCACAGTTGTGTGTCTCACAACAGGACTGAAGGTCTCATCGTAGTCAACTCCTTCTTCTTGGCTAAACCCCCTTGCCACTAATCTAGCCTTATGTCTAGCAATTGTGCCATCTGCATTTTTCTTTAGCTTAAATATCCATTTACAGCTGACCAAATTCTTATCTGATGGAGGTGGAACCAAAAACCAAGTTCCCTGATGTGACAAGGCATCAAACTCCTCTTGCATAGCACTTCTCCATTCTGGAACTTGCATGGCCTGTTTATAGGTATGTGGTTCTTCAAAGGCTGAGACAGAGATAGCTGCATTTGCTGCATAGAAAACTTTGCGCTTGTATACCCCTTCTTTACTTCGAGTAACCATGGAATGATCATTCACTGTGAGATTAGAAGGTGGAATGAAAGATAGCATCCTATCATGAGAAGCAGAACACGGTGGACCAATATCAATTTGGATTTCAGATATAGGAATATATGGTTCATCAATGAACTGTGGAGTAGATGGAGCAAGTATCTCACATGTTGCTGAGTGATCAATAATAAGTGGTTCATCAACAGGGAGAGACTGATTTGATGTTGAATCACATGACTGATTATTGCTGTGTTCTGAAGTATCCTGTGTGGTGGGACCTGAAGACTCATAACTCTGCAACTCTTCACTAGATGATGATGCTTCCTGGACAAGGTGAGGCAGAGAAGAGGGTGTGTGTGTATCCGGGCTGGTAGGAGCAGGTAAGTGGCAAGGTTCTGATAGTGACTGTGCAAATATATCTGTACTAGTGGCTGGTCTCACTGATATCCTTTGATAGTAAAATTGAGACTCATCAAAGATAACATTTCTAGATATAACCATTTTCCTAGACACAGGATTGAAACATATGAATCCCTTGTACCCCAAAGCAAAACCCAAAAAGACACAAGGAACAGTTTTAGGTTGTAACTTATTTGAATTGTAAGGCTTGAGAAGGGGGTAACAAGTGGAGCCAAAGACTCGAATGTGGTCAATAGCAGGAACTTTATGAAACAAGATCTCATAAGGTGAGTGCATTGACAAAGTTGAACAAGGCATTCTGTTAATCAAATAGACAGACATTGCACATGCATGATACCAGAAGCTAGGGGGCAAGAAAGCATTGTTCAAAAGAGTCACAGCTGTTTCTACAATATGCCTATTTTTCCTCTCAGCGAGACCATTCTGCTGTGGGGTATACGGACAGGATAATTGATGTTTAATCCCATTTTTGGCTAAAAACTCAGTAAAAGCATTGCTAGTGAATTCCCTACCCCCATCAGTTTGAAAAATCTTAACAGAAGCAGAATACTGATTATGAATAAAAGCACAAAATGCTTGAAACAAGGGAAATGCTTCTTTTTTATTTCTCAATGGAAAAATCCATGTATACCTAGTACATTCATCAATAAGAGTCAAGTAATACTTGTACCCTTCAAGAGAAACAGTGGGAGAGGGTCCCCACAAATCTGAGTGTATAACCTCAAAAGGAACACATGACTTATCAAGAGACACAGGAAACGGTAACCTAGTGGATTTGCCAGCTAGACATGATTCACAAATAGACTTACATTGATCTGAGGGTACTACAATATTGGCTTTTGTCAGCATACTAGAGACTACCACATTTGAGGGATGCCCCAGTCTTCTGTGCCACAGGACATGAGACACTTTATTTCCAAGAAAAGCTGTATGTGTAGTAGTTTCTGCATCTGAAAATAAAAGTTGCTTTGCCACCTTAACTGGTATTGGATATAGGCCTTTGTCACACACCCCTTCAAACAAAATTTGCCCTGTCACCTTGTCCTGTATCAAAAACTCAAATGCATCAAATATCATTCTTACATAATTGTCTTTGCACAGGTTATAGACTGAAAGTAAATTGGCTGCTAAATCTGGAACATATAAAATGTTTTGTAAAGCAAGTGCACTATCTTTGGTAAGAATGAAGTTTGAACCCTTTTTCACAATGGGAAGACCATCACCATTACCAATCACAACTGAGTCATTTGAATTGTATGATGTGACATTTTGAAGATTCTGAATATCGGATGTCATATGATTTGTGGCTCCGGAATCCACAAGCCAAACCTCATGGCTGGCACTAGTGTCTGCTGAGGCAATCATTGCTGTGTTCTTGTGCTGCTGGTTTTGATTAGTATTGGCATTTCTGTACTTGCAAGTTTTTGCAATATGACCTGGCTTTTTGCAAATCTGGCATTCAACACTGGAGGATGAGCCATCTCCTTGTGGCTGTGTGTTTCTTTGATGGCACCTATAGGCACTATGACCAGGCTTATCACAAATCTGACAGATGAGAGAACTGTTATAACCATTGTTATTCCTGCTGTAGCTATTTCCATTGCCATTGCTGTAGCCATTGCCATTATTGTTCCTATTATTACCAAAGCTTCTCCCATTGACATTTGGAAAATGAGGATAGACATCACTATCTTGTGAACCATAGTTCCCACCATAAGAACCAGATTGGTGTTGTTGTGACATGTTACTGAATTGATGATCAACCTGGTGAAGCACACCATTGTTAGTGGACAAAGGAGTTCCACTGTGATATTGAGATAGCTGACCAACATTGTTGGTTTGAGCAACAAAGCCAGATGTTGAATTGGAGTTACATGGTGGTGTAACATATCCAACTGCAGATGGAGTGCCATTCATCATGTAGGGTGATTGAGACATAGTTGTGCCACAAGAAGCCATTGGTGCAGACTGGAAGGTAGGCTGAACTTCAATAGGAAACTGAGTGTTGCTGCTCACAAAGGGAGTAGAACCATATCCAGAGGAATAACCAGATGTTGAGGATGAAGGACCTGGTGGAGTACTGCTAGAACTAGCAGTAGGATGCATAAACCCTACAGATGTGTTTGTAAGAGATGGATTTAGAAAACTGGTTGATGCATGTGGAGTAGTGTAGCACATGTGATTCACATTTGCAACAGTAGGAGCATTGTTGTAACTAGCTACACCAGTAGGCAATCCATATGATGTAGGAGCAACACAGTTTGCAGACCAAGGGATATTAGTATTGAAGATGGAACATCCAGCATGTAAATCAGTCAAACCGGTGATACCATTGTGTGCATACATAGCTGTAAATGGTGATAATGGCAAGGCTTTGTGCTCCAAGTCAATCTCACTTTCAGCAGAAAGTAACAGAGACCTTACTTCCTCAAGATCTACATTAGGTTTGCCTCTGATAATCTGCCTAGTGTGACCATATTCACTAGGTAATCCAGCAAGTATAAGCACTTTAACATCTTGATCAGACATTCTCACACCAAGTACCGCTAATGGATCTCTCACACTTTTAAATTTCAACAGATATTTCTCAACAGAATCACTACCTTTTTGTATGTTTTGCAAGGTAGATTTCAATTGCATCACATGTGCTTCAGAAACAGTAGCATATCTTTGCTTAAGAGTGAGCCATACCTCCATGGATGAGCAACAGCCAATGACTAGTGTGAGAGCCTCAGATGAGAGAGTATTGGTGATCAAGGAGATGAGAAAACTGTCTTGCTCAAGCCACTTCTCTCGAGCACTGGCGTTATCTGTGCGAGTACCATCAGCAGCAACCAGAAATGGTGGAGGACATGGATGAGATCCATCTACAAGCTTGAGGAGGCCGTGACCTCTCAAATGATGTTGCATTTGAAACAACCAGGTAGGATAGTTGGTTTCATCAAGTCTCACAGAGACGGCATTGCAAGTTTGTGAGGATGAAGCCATAGATCTGAGATTGAGCTTGAATCGTGAAGAACTTTGAACAGCTTGAAGAGAGAAGATATAGATCTACTAAAGAAAAGTGAAAATCACTGGTAATTGTACAGATTTGCAAGTAGATGATGAATTTGCTTCGTAATTTCACAAGTCATAGAGTTTGATTTGGTAATTTGAACAATTTGAAACCAAAAACCAAAGAATCTGAAGAAAATCACTGGTAATTGTACAGATTTGCAAGTAGATGATGAATTTGCTTCGTAATTTCACATGTCATAGAGTTTGATTTGTAATGTACAATTTGAACCAAATCAAAGAACTGAGGCTAAGATATGAAGTAACGCAGTGGAAGAAGAGTGAAAAAGCAATGGTCAGACCACCAAAGCTTTGATACCATGCTAGAAATCACATATGAGCTACTGTAAGCTTGAAACAATAAGCAATAATGGCAGTAAAGAAACCCTAACCTGATGAAGAAGACGAAGCAAAAGAAAGAGAACTTGGTATTTTATCTTCGTAATTTTACAAGGTGGTAACAACAACAGAAAATGATAATACGACTAGCTATTTATACTACTTGGCAAGGACCAAAATATCGAGTTTCGAGGAAATATCGATGGTCCCGGAAACGGAAATTTCGACGGAAATATCGAGGATATATCGATTTCGGTAAATAATCAAGAAAAATGATGGAAATTTGAAGAAAAACATGGAAATTTTAAGTGAAACTTCTAAATATGTTTATTTTATCAATTGTCTACTATATATGAAAGGAATATATTGAACAAGCTTCATTTCATAGTGACTTGTAGTTATTAAAGGAGAATAGGTATATATAGAATCACTGACAAACAACAATTATTGAATTTGACTTAATACATACTAAATATTTTTTATTAATTATGAAAATAAATTATAAAAAGCAAATACTCAGTAACCATGAGTAACTAATTTTTTATTTGAAAATAAAAAAATGATACATACTTGATGTAAAGGAATGTGAGTGAGGAAGTAGATACTAGATATAGAAAGAATGACATGATCGAATATGTTGAAAATTTTTATATCTATAGAGTTAGAATTTCAAAAGATAAGTTAAAAAATATTGGAGTGAAGTCAAGTGAATGTAAAACTTATAAATTAATAGTTGAATTAAAAAAAGAAAGGATAATTTATAAATTTACATGTTCAGAATATGCACCATATATAAGATATAACAATAACCACAAAAGCAGCGCAGCAGAGGTGGTCTTGGTGCTCGCTTAATTTATAAGTGGTCTGAGGTTCGAAACCACTGTCTGTACAATTTTTGAGAATTTTCAGTTTGGGGGCAACTGAGGAAAATTTCAAAATATCGCGATATATTAGATTAATATCCAATATATCGCGAAATATCTCGATATTTCGAAGTTTTTGGACGAAATTAGTGTGGTATGCGGAGATAATTTCGGAGGAGCAAAAAAACGATAATTTCGGCGATATTTCGCCGATTTTATCGATTTTTTAGTCCTTGCTACTTGGACTCCAACTAATTCAGCTGGTAATTATTCTAGAATATTATGCAGATAGCGACACGTGGCATTCATGGTGCGGTCCAGATTTCTCCTCCAAGCAAGTTAGTTGCACACAGTGAAGTCACGATAAACTCTTGAGCTAAACAAACTAATCTGCTGTGGCAAGGCTATGCTCAGATTCTCTCCTGCAACATAAGCTGGCAGTGAGTTGGCTAACACCATCAGAGAGTGGAGATTGGGCCCTACTTGTTGAGGCATTACTGCTACTGGCACCATCACTCGTGTTACTTGCATGAGCATGATCATGTTTAGTCACCTTACCAAGAAGGTGGTACAATCCAGAATGGTTTTTGCAGAAGATACCATCATCTCCGTATGATCCTATTGTTTTACGCGAGGCTTTTGAGAAGGTATGCATTGATGTGTGCCACTTACAATCGTACTTCTTTTCTTTTTTGTTTTGTTATCTTATCTTTATCGATTAGTTGCAACCATCAAGTAAGATAATTAACTCCATTCTTGTAATTTTGTTTTGAGAACTGTGTTACTGAGACTACTTAGTAGATCATTCCTTTTGTTTACCGAAACCTTGTTGTTATATCTGGTTCTTTGTGTAGATCCTGGCAGTGAAAGGAAATCTTAAAAAGGAGAGTTTGGTTGATGCCAGTTTTTTCTCTGCTAATATTAGTGTTGGGAGTTAATTAGTTGGTGTGCAACTCTGCTAGTTGGGGGAGACTTGAGGAACTTACTAGACTACTATATAGATTATTCCTTTTGTTTACCAAAACCTTGTTATATTTGGCTCTTTTTGTGGACCCTGGCATGGAAAGGAAATCTTAAAAAGGAGAGTTTGGTTGATACCACTTTTTTCACTGCTCATATCAGTGTTGGGAATTATTTTCTTGGTGTTGCAGCTCTGCTAGTTGGGTGTGACTTGAGGAACTTGCTTGATTAAATTTTTTTTTTGTAGTATACGAGTGAGATTGGGGTTTGATATGCTTTACTTAAACATGTGTTTATGCTCAGTTCATAGTGTGATAGAACGGGTAATATTACATCTGCATTTGGAAGCTAATTGCCTCATTAACTCCCATTTGGTATACATACATATATATATATATATATATATATATATATAGTTACTAGATGATAGCAGAACCCATGGGAGATTAATTATGTTGTTGGTAAGTTGGCTTAAAATTGAAATGAATATGCTATTTTAAAGAAATGTCTGACTTCTCTTGAGAAGCTGCTTCTGATATATATTATATTTGTTAGAGTTTGGTTGATTCACTACTAATATTAGTGTTGGGAGTTATTTACTTGGTGTTGCAGCTCCGCTAGTTGGGTGTGACTTGAGGAACTTGCTTGATTGATTTTTTTTTTTGGTTGTATACGAGTGAGATTGGGGTTTGATATGCTTTACTTAAACATGTGTTTATGCTCAGTTCATAGTGTGATAGAACGGGTAATATTACATCTGCATTTGGAAGCTAATTGCCTCCTTAACTCCCATTTGGTATATATATATATATATATATATATATATATATATATATAGAGAATCATTCTCAGGTGCGGATTTCCATTTTTTCCCCACTTTCAGATCACATTTTCACATCTTAGCCGTTCAGTTTTTAGGTCCTAATGTATATATCATCTATACAAAATTTCAGCCAAATTGGTGATCGTTAAGGCATCCAAAACTGCAATTTACATGAACGGACAGAATCTGCCGAACCGGAACCGTTCGTGTACATTGTTGTAAATTGAAGTTGTGGATGCCTTAACGATCACCAATTTGGCTGAAATTTTGCAGAGGTGATCTATACATTAGGATCTAAAACCTGAACGATTAAGATGTGAAAATATGATCGGAAAGTGGGTCAAAACTGGAAATCCGCACCAATGAAAAACTGCGGACGTCCGTAGTGGAGAAGGCCTATATATATATAGTTACTAGATGATAGCAGAGCCCTTGGGAGATTAATTATGTTGTTGGTAAGTTGGCTTAAAATTGAAATGAATATGCTATTTTAAAGAAAGGTCTGACTTCTCTTGAGAAGCTGCTTATGATATATATTATAGGGTCCTTGACCAAAAGCCCCAAAATGAACTAAAGTTATCCCACTTACCCCAACAACAAATTTTTTTTCCCACTAACCCAATTTAAATTAAAATGACTATTCTGCCCACTTCCTAATTAAATAATTACTCTCCTCCCTTTGATCTCTCTCTTCTCTCTGTCTCTCTCCAGACTCTCCGCTTCTCTCTCTCTCTCTCTCTCTCTCTCTGCCATGGCAGATCTGGAACCGGAGGACGAAGCCCACCTCTTCTTCTTACCCTCCCCGCCCAACCCGGCCCTTGGCCTCTGCGTATGCCATCTCGTACCAGATCGAGCTCCTCGATGCGTTGTCGAAGCGGTGCAGCGTCGTCCATGACGGCTCTATTTGCCGCTACGGCGATTTGAGTTCGAGCTCCGCTGTGAAGACTCACCAAAATCCATGGCCTCTTGCTGGGGAAGCTCAGCCCCTTGGCACGGTTACTCTTGGTCTCGAATTTCATCAGCATCTGAAAATCCACACAATTTCAAAATCAACCAAAGCGGACTAAAATTCAACAATCCGATTACTACGATTCGTTTTAGATTTGGCAATGCGAAATGTCGATCGGTGAGGAGGAGGAGGTATGAGATTTGGTAATGTAGAGCAATCGGACGAATCGACACTGTAGTTGCTTTTGTAAAGTATTTTTTACCATAATTGTTTTATTGGCACTCATGGGTAATACAGCTTTTATTTGTAAATTCTAGTTGCCGAGTTTTTTTTTTTTTTTTTGTGTAAATGTGGGCAGAAGGCATAGGACGAAAAAAAAACGTTTTATTATCTTTTAATAGACGTCTATTGGGGGGCAATAGACGTCTACTGGAGGGCAATAGACATTTTGAATTGATGTAATCTCCTTGTTTTTTTCTATAATTAAAGTTTTATGTGTCTAAATTTAGGGAGATTAGTTTCTATTCTGGCCACTGAAAGTTCTATTGGGGCAATAGACATCTATTAAAGCGTGTATTGGGGGGTAATAGACATCTATTGAGGGGCAATAGACGTCTATTGGGGGGCAATACATGGCTGATAGTCGTCTATTGAGAGAGCAATACATGGTTAATATACGTCTATTGGGAGGCAATACATGGTTGATAGTCGTCTAATGCCCCTTTATTGGGGGGCAATAGACGTCTATTGGGGGGCAATACATGGCTGATAGTCGTCTATTGGGGGCAAAAAAACTTTCCGGTGGGTGGTAGCCGGTGATCGGAATCCGGCGGCAGGTGACCGGATTCCGGCCAAAATTGGCCTGATTCCGGCGAAGTTGGCCGGATTCCGGCGGCCGGTGACCGGAATCTGGTTGTCGGTGATCGAACTCCGGCGAAGTCCCCTATGGTTTCTCTCTCTTCCATTCTTTATCTCTCTTTCTCTAAGTAATAAAGGTGAGGGTAAAATGGTATTAAAAAAATAATGAAAACAAAAAAAAAATCTTAATGGGGTATTAGGGAAGACCTCCTTAGAGTGTTTTGGGTAAGAGGGAATTAAAAAAACTTAGTGGGGTAAGTGGGAAAAAAATCTCTAAAAATGGTGTAAATGGACAAAAACCCTATATTATATTTGTTAGATTGGAAGATACATTCCTACTTTTATCATTTCCCTCTTCATATTTTATGCCTAGTATAATTATTGAAAATTTGCATAACTTCAAGGATTCGGGTTGTTTGGTAATCAATTTTCAGGTTCCATACCAGCTACCATCTTTAACTTATCTGCTCTGCAAATAATTGATCTCCGTTATAACCAACTCTCAAGTATGAACTAAAATTATCTGGAACCCTAATCTATTAACACCTTAATTAGCTAGCATGTTAAGGTACAATATACGCTTATTTTTTTTTTAAGTAATAATTATTGCACAGCAAGAGAAATTGGAAAGCTAACAACATTGTAGGAGATATATCTTTATGATAACAACGTCGTAGGTAGGTCACAAATCGGTTTTGTAGGATTAGCGAAAGAGAAAATAACTGTGTATCTGCCCCATACTTGAAACTTCAATTAGACGTCTTGTATGGAGATGATCAACTATAATATATAATTGTTAATTCTTAAGAAATACCAAATGAGATTGGTGCTTTAGATCACCTGGAGAAGTTGTCAGTGAACTTCAATGCCTTAATTAAAAGGAGTATTCTTATAGTTGTCTTCAACATGTCTTCTTTAATTATTTTGAGCCTATTAGAAAACAACTTGATCGGAAGTCTTCTGGACAATATATGTCAACATCTTCGGAACATTCAAAAGTTGGATTTTTCTTACAACTAGCTTGACGGTCCACTTCCATCCAAATGGTCGCAATGTAAACCACTCTTTTTTATTACATAGCACACTCATTAATATTCATCACTTAACCGAGATAAAAACGATTGATATAAGCTCAAACTATTTGACAGGTATTTGTAGAGTCAGCTGCATATTTTTAATAATCATCTTATTTGTTCGTATATATCATGATTTATTCCCAAGTAACCAATGTGTGGTCATGATTGACAACCTAGCCTGTTAAGGTAAGGAGATCGATATCTAATAAATAGTTATTAACAGGTAGAATACCCAGAGAAATCGGGAACCTAACAATGTTGAAGGGGATCTACCTTGATAGCAATAATTTTGAAGGTATGACTTCCATCGATGTTGTTGATTAAAATGGATAATTAGTTACCTTGCATGTCCCATATTTAAATTTTGTTTATTCTTGTTGAATAGCACGAAGTATATCATATCTCTTATATCAGTTGGAATGTGTTTTGATTTTTCAGAAATTCCAAATGAGATCGGCACTTTGAATCATCTGGAAAAATTGTTTGTGCAATACAATACCTTAAAAGGGCCTATCCCTATGACTATCTTTAGCATGTCATCTTTGACTATTGTAACTTTCTATGGTAACAATTTGAATGGTAGAATTCCTGACAATATTTGTCAAAATCTTTCAAATATTCAAGAGTTGAATTTGGGTGCCAATCAGTTTACTGGTCCACTTCCTTCCATATTTAGGCAATGCAAACAACTTCTTAGTTTAAAGTTGGGGGCTAACAGCTTGACGGGTATTCATAATATCAATTGCATATATTTAATCACTTAACATTTTTATAAATCGGTTCAGCAAATCAATTCAAAAGATGATGATTATTTCATATTTTGATAATCATATTGTATATATCGTCCCTAGCTATAATGATTTAGACACATTTGTACCCGTTTTACATTTCTGTACTATAGTACTAATTTCCTAATTGAATTTTATAACTATTTATTTTCTCTTCTCCCCCTATTTTTTTTTCTCTCAATTTTATCTCTCTCCTCACTTTCCATGTTCAAAAAAAGAAAAGCAAGAAATAAAAATAAAAAATTTCTCACGTGGTTTTTCTAGTATATGGAATAAGTATTGGTATAACTGTTGCAGGTCCTATACCATATGAGATTGGTTATCTTCCAAATTTAGAGTGATTGGTGCTCGCAAGGTTTTAAATATCGGTATTTTCATATCTATCGGTACTTTGAAAAAGGGAGATATCGGATATATTGGGGATACAGTGTACGAAAATATCGTTTTTGAAAAAAATCAATTTATTAGAAATTTAGAACTACATATAAATACATATGAACGTCAACTTCATCTACATTCAAAAAGAGGCTCAAGGCGGTTGAAAAGCCGCTCGCTGGCCTACGAAAATGCAATAATCAGACCAAGACATATGACCCATATAGTGCGAATTGTAGTGATGAACATGATAGTTATAGATCTCTTTAGAGCTGCCAACTGTTTCCCCTATAAGGGGATAATAAGGATGAACCCAACTAAATGACTGATCATATACTTCTCCATATTGATTATATCCATAAGCATCATAACCAAATTGATTGTTGCTTTCATGAGATTCATTTGAGATCCCACTGTGTTCTGTGCCTAAACTGATAGAGTCAAAACTTAAGGCAATTGAAGAAACATCAGATGGGGTACTTTGATCATCAGTTGCACCTCTAGTCCTCCTCCCATATCGGTTCTTCTCTTGAGCACCATGACCAGCTGTTCTCACTCCGTGGTCTTCATCTTGGGTGGCATGATCAAAATTACCTTCACAGGTAAATTGGAATCCTCCATCCACAGAAGATTGTCCATATTCATATCTTTCACCTCTACCACTTGTTCCGCTTCCAACTGTAGTCAACATGTTTTGGAAATGTGGAGAATCAGCTTTGTTAAAAG